>JAOTRH010111774.1:0-12045 GCA_034768845.1 Heliamphora exappendiculata | reverse complement strand
CTGGAAGGTAAAGGCCGGTGCCGAGCGCTGGTATGGCACCCTGCAAACCGTATTCATGCAGGAGTCAGCATTCTACTACGGAGAGGGCGTTAAGAGCCGCCGTACCTACAACCACCGCTCCGAGAACTATGTCAAGCGCATGTCGCAGATCGCCTGGAATGAGGGCTTTGATTGGCTCACTGCGTGCGCCGAGGCCAACAAGGTAATAGAAGCCTACAAGGTTACACCATATGCCAAATGGAGCCGCAAGCATGCCAGTGTGCAGCACTCACCGGTAGAGCTGCACACCATGAGCGAAAAGCCGCATGTCCGCACCCTCGATGCCGACGATATCACCTACCTGTTCGGCTTCCGTAAGCCCATACAGATCGATGGTCGCGGTATGATCAAAACCGAGATACAAAAAGCTACATATTACTTCAAGACGATGGATGCCGAAATATACGGCAAGCACGACCGCGTACTCATGGTATACGACATGGAAGACCTCGGCACCGTTTGCCTGTACGCCATCAGCGACAACCCTATCAAGCAATACCTCGGCAAAGCAGTTATCCTCGATCCTGCTCAGCGCTACGGCCCGAATGCAGATTGGGGTACTATCGCCCAGCGCTCGGCAGAGCTGCGCCAGCAGGAAGAGTGGCGCGAACAAGAGTATGAATACAAGGTAGCCAACGGAGAGTATGACATTACCAGCCTCATTGCACCCATGAGTGTACACAAGCACCAGGCTGAGGCCAATGAGTCCGCTTACCTCAATCACAACCCCGGCCAGCAGGTACCATTTCCCGGCGACAGCTGGAACAATGATGACAACGACCTGGGCGACATTCTCAATACCGCGAAGAACTATTAAAAATAATACGTTATGGAAAGCACTAAAACAGCAGCTGCTCGGCAGCGCTCGGGCGGTAGCCAACAAGTGCCGGGTATCGGATGCTACCATCAGCCAGATGTTGAATTTCAGTTATCCCGCATCAGGAGATCAGATGTGGCTGAAAGTAGCCAATGCGTTAGGCTGGGTAAAGAAAGGCTGGAACATTGCTAAGAACACTACCAATACACATCTGGTATGCTCTATCCTGTCCGATGCGAAACGCCACTCACTTTTTATCCCGATAGCTGAAAAGGCCGGTGCGGGCAAAACTGTTAGTCTTCGCCTGTTTACCGATACGGATTCGACCAGGAACACCTTTATGCTCATTTGTCGGGACTGGGGCAAGCGCGAATTTCTCACACGCCTGCATCACAGCCTCGGACTTAGTCCCCTCACCCGTACAACCTCTCTCGACGACCTGCTCGATCAGATTGCCAACTTCTTTAAGATGCGCAAGGGCAAGCCCCTGCTGCTGCTCGATCAGGCCAATAGCCTGAAGCCTTCCACATACAGTTACATCATCCATTTATTCAACGAGCTGGAAGATCGTCTGGGCTTGGTAATCTGCGGCACCGAGAACCTGGAGAAAGAAATAAAAAGGGGCGTTCGCCTCGGCAAGCGCGGATACGACGAAATGGACAGCCGTTTTGGCCGCAACTTCCAGCACCTGGTTGGCTATACCAAGTCCGATGTAATCGCTATGTGCGTAGCCAATGGCGTTACCGATGAGCCCACGCAAAAGATAGTATGGATGGAAAGCAAACCGACAATCAAAACGATTGGCGATGCCGACCAGCAGCGCGCTGTAAACCTGTGCGAAGATGGCCGTCGCATAAAGAGGGCTATACTGAAACAACTCATGTTAAAAGCAATTTCAATAGCTGCATAATGAGCTACGCCAAACAAATGAAACAAGAGCTGGCCCATGCACGGACGGTCATCGTCCGCGCCATCAGGCTCACCGATGCGGAACACACCGCTATGATGTTCAACTACGGCGCTGAGTTCGCAGAGCATTTCTGCACACACCACCTGGAGCGTCCAGAGTTTGCAACAACGTTGCTGCAATGCTCCGGGTATGGCTTCTGGCCCTGGTGGGAGTACATATGGCGCATGGACGATGCCGCACAGGTAAAGGCCAGCGACAAGATACCGCTCGATGACCTGCATTACCGGATAATCAAAGACACCCTGATCGGTGACCCGGAGATAGAAAAAGACTTATACCACTACATAGAACACCTGCTTTAAATATGGAATACGCATTGAAAATAAAAGTCAGATACCCGATGCTCGAGGCATTGGTGGCGCTATACGAACACTGTCAGGCACGCTGGAAAAACGATAACGAACATGATCGGCTGCTGGAACAGCACCTGATCTAAATGGGCGACCGGCTGCGAAAGTTCCGCGACAAAAGGCAGGGAGAAACGACCATATCTCTGACCCGAGCTGAAACACTTGCCTTCTTTCAAACATGGCGGGACACACATATCGAAAACCCGCTCTCCGGCATCGCAGTAAACCAGATCGTAACAGAAATTGATCAATACCTGAAACACCCCGCTCCATATGTCAAACCAATACGCCGACGTTGAGCAGCAGCTCGCAGAATTGAAAGCCCAGGAGGACTGGCTGCTGGCCAATAAAGATACAGCCACCACAGACCAGGTTAGAGCCGCTCACCGCCAGCTCACCGCTACCATCACCCGCCTCAACAATACCCTCGAGGGAATAACCAACAAGCAAAACAACCAATAATATGAGTAACGTAACACTCGACGCGCTCAGCGCAGAAGACAAAAAGAAGCTCCTCCAGGAGCTGGCCGATCAGCAAGCCGCAGATGCAAAGAAGCTGAAAGAAGACCGCAAGGCATACAAAGTCCTGGTCGATGAAACTGTACCCGATCTCTTCGCCCAGGCGCTGGGTATCAGTGCCGAATTAAGCGCCTTTAAAACACGCATCTTCCAGGCGCTGCAAACCCTCGTCACCATGAAAGCAGAGCTATTCGGAAAGGAAACTGACCAGTACAGCCACAGCTTCACCACCACCGATGGCACTACGCTCATCATCGGCAGCCGCTATAACGATGGCTGGGATGCTACCGTTACCAATGGCATCAGCCGCGTAAACGCCTACCTCGAAAGCCTCGGCAAAGACAAGGAAAGCAAAATACTTGTCGCGGCTATCCTTAAGCTCCTCAGCAAAGATGCCAAAGGCAACCTGAAGGCCAGCCGGGTGCTACAGCTGGCCAAGCTGGCCGACGAGTCCGGTAGTGCAGAGTTTATCGATGCAGTACAGGTGATCAGGGATGCATACAGGCCCCTAAAGACCAAAGAATTTGTAACTATTCGATATCGCGGCAATGATGGAGAGCTGGTAGACCTTCCGCTCGATATCACCCAGGCCGATTTCGACTTCCAAATGCCAGTACAATATGCAAAGAACGCCAACAATACCGACGACGCGCAGGCAGGCTAAGCGTGATCTGCTGCTCACCTTTTTTCACAACCTCACAAAACTGACCAATGGTAGCAAGATGTCCGGAATGCAACAGAGCTCGGCGCACATACGGCAGCAGGATCAACCAAATGCCAACAAAAAAGTGCCAGTGCGGCGCACGTAAATGGGAACGCCTCGACTTCTTTCAGTATTCAGATCAGGAGCCCATCTATAAGTCGCCAACCGGGCAGGTATACTCTGTATTCTTTCCGGCAATTGATCCCTTCGATGGCCACGCATACGAATTGGAACGCCGCACCCGCGAAATCACAGTAACCGATTGGATCATCAAAAAACAAGCAAAATGAACGCAAAAGACCAATTAAAGCTCCTCAATGCAGGATTTACACTAATCCACCCAGGAACGACAATGAAATACGCAGGCAATGGACAAATGCAGGAAGTTCTATGTATTAAAGCTTGTTCTCCACAAAATCGGGAAAGGTATGTTTTAGAGTCTATGTTCACTTCCGGAGTTGCTGTACAAAGGCGCATAAAGCAACTACTACAGTCGCAAACAACAGTCCAGCACATTGCAAATACACAGTGCCTGTCGGCAAAAGACCAAGTAAAGCTCCTCAATGCAGGGTTCACAATTATCAGGCCCGGTGAAAAGACAATGTACGCCGGTGGCGATCCAGCAGGTACATCCCCATGTATTAAGGCTAAGACAGCAGACCGAACAGAGTGGCATATATACCAAGCTACGTTTCCCTCTATCGCAGAACGCGACAGGAGAATTACAGAACTACTCATGCTACAGAACGTAGTACAAGACTAACCCGGCTGGCAGACACCCCGGATCGAGTCCGGGGCGGGTGCGATTTTAAGGTGTAAACAAAGGCTGGCTTGTTCTCAGGCTGGCTATTCTAAAAACTTCAACAATATGCAACGCAACACACAAACCACAGTAAAAGAGCTGAAAATTGGCGACCGCTTTTACAAGCTCAAAGATCGCAATAAGACAGTACTACAGATGGTCAGGGGCAGTCAAAAAGTAACCAAGTACCGTACCTACAATCACTGGTGCAAAGCCGACAATGAGAAATACCCGCAGGCTATCGATAAAAACACTGTAGTAATCTTCTTAAGAAACGCATATGATAAAGCTACGCAATAGCAAATGCAAAGGCAACTGCGCTACATCCAGTATCGACAACCACAAGTTGTGCATAATGTGCGGTTTCGATACAGATACTCTATTCAAACCGCCACAGGTAGTCCGCGCACCCCAGCACTGGATAACCCCGCCACCCGAATGCAACGGCAATTGTAACCTCAAGGAAAATTCAGCCTGCGAATACTGTACCACCTGCGGCTGGAACGACATGGGATACTCATAACAAAGTCACTTTTTTAACCAAAAAAATAGAAGCAAAATGAAAAAAGTAATCTATCTGACCGGAGATGTTTCCGGCGACTCAGCACAGGCAATATCAGCAAAGTTTGCCGCAGTTCGTCAACGCATAGAGCAGGAAAATGATAACATGACTATGGTGTATCACCCCGTCAACCAAATTTGGATCGACGGCCTGCATAGCCTGGGACAAAACAAAATACTACATGCACGCCTCCAGCACATGCTGCTATGCGAAGAGCTTTACCTGCTGCCCGGCTGGCAGAACTGTCCTATGTGCGAATTCGAGCGCACAGTAGCCATGCGCATCGGCCTGCCAATCACCTACCTCTAATCGGCACGCTATGGAACCAACCAAAAGAACAGGCAAAAGAGCCATCGGCATTAACGACTTTATCGAAAAAAAGTTCAAGGAGCTGGACTTTGATGGGCTGTGGGAAACATTGTTCGGCAAGCCCGAGAAAAACTTCACCATGCTGGTCACCGGCAGGCCAAAGAACGGAAAGACCGAGATAAACATCGCCTTTGCCAAGTACCTGACCAGGTTTGGGAAGGTATACTATACCAACCAGGAGCTGAAGGTACTGGGCGATGTAGCCCTCCTGATCAAAGCCAATCACATCAAAAACGTACTGCGCCAATGAAGACCATCACAATGACAAGTCCCGACCTTCCCGGCGAGGTACATTTCACCTACAATGGCGACAATATGCTTACTGTGCTGGAAATGACCGAAAGCCTCGCCCCCGAGCAGTACCACTACCTGCTTCATTATACCCCTTGGCACCTCGATCAGTTTGAAGCATTCGCAAAGCGTTGTAAAAATGCCACATTCGTCGACAAGGCCCTGGAAGTTACCTTTACCATGTTCTGGAACCGCTACAACGACAAAGTACGCTCCTCCAAAAAGAAGACCGAAGACCAATGGAAGAAAATGTCCATCACAGAGCAGGTTAAAGCCTACCACTACATCCCCCGCTACGAGCGTACCAGGGGATCAGCCGAAAAAAAGTACGCTACCACTTACCTCTCCGACCAACTTTGGAACAACTAAAACATAATTTACAGTATGAAACAAGCAACTTACAACAGATCAAGACTCGAAATATTAGGGTATATATTGCAATTCTGTTTGTGTAAAAAATATAATGGAGACATATCACCGCCAGTCGACGAAAAAATGGTATTAATTCCAAATGACACCCCTCCTATTGGTTCTCTTTGTGTTTTATCGGCGGTGATGCCTGGAACGAAATGGTATTTATCATGGTTGGTGGAACATGATAATAGCCGCTACCTCCTAAAGAGTATTGAAGATGGTTCCCTTTGCTGGTGGGATAATGTCGGCATAGCTTACTTCCCTACAGAACTTACTGACGCATTTCCAACATGGAAATGGACGGACGAGCAGTTTGAATTTCGTGATAGATTTAAACGTGCCTGCAAAGGCTATTATATAAACATCCCTGAAAACCCAGTATTCAATGAGGATGGGAGTGTTACCTTAAAATTCCGCAAGCGGTTCAATTTAGGCATAGCCCCACCGGAAAAAACATTCCCCAATTGGCGAAAACTAAAATCCAGCGAACTCAAAGCCTTCTACCTGGAGTCAGATAGCTACAAAGGGCCGCCAACCGAAGCCTAACTTACCCACAAATTTCAAAAAACACATAAAACAACACACAATGAAAATATTTGTAGACGGCAAGCTATACGACTCGAAAACAACACCGATAACAATCGCAGTAGATGATGAGAAGGATTTTGAAGTTACAGCCAAAGCCATAGCAAGTTTGAAAGGGAGGATGAATCCGATAGGGTTTTATGAGCCTATTATGATCCTTTTTCTGCCAGATGATTACCCTGAGCAGGACATTACTCGAGAATGGAAGGCTGCATATCGAGCAGCTTCAAATGCCTTACGAGGCACCTAACTTATCCACAAATTTCAATAAACACATTGCCATACGGCCCGATGCCCCCAAATTTGGGGGCATTATGCTGGGTATAGAGTGGGAGTGCAGGAAGGATAAAGACGGCCACAACGTCTACGAATACACATCAGGCACCTTCCTGATCAGGCGCATCGAGCGCAATGGCAAGACCACTTATTTCATTTACCAGGAAGGTGTCCTGGAGTACAGCACCCATATTTATGCCAAATTCGTAGCCGTAGCAGGCAGCATCCTTACCGAGGCCCGCATAAAATATAGACCCAATTAGTCATACATAACAAAAACGAAAAGTACACTTTTTCTTACCCTTCAAAACGGTAATCCAAAGGGTAAGGCAGATGGGCAATTGAAAAGTACAGAAATCTTACCCTTTAATTCGCGGCAGCCTACAGGGCATATTCACCCCCAGCAAACGCCAGAAATGCCAATTTTAGGCTATTCCCGGCCCAGCGCCGGGCATATAATGGTAGCAGAATGGTAGTAAATGGTAATACTGGAAAACCGGCAAAAAAGGGCAAAAAATGGTTAAAAGCTGCTACAGCAGTGTATTTGAGGGAAGGGTAATGGTTTTGTACTTTTGGTTATGCCCCCCAGTATTGTCGGGTATATGTATTACCTCGTTAAAATAAATGCATTCGTATTGGTATTCATTCCTGAACAGTAAATAAGGCAGTCTTTTTCGTTGAAGGTTCCCATCAGATTGTTGGTAGTAAATGAAAAGCTACCTACTTGTGCACCCTGATAGTACAGAGTAAGTGAAGTAGAACTGACTACACCGGTAAGGAAGTAAGGGAACACCCAGGGAACAGCACCATCGCACGATGGCGAAATTACCGGGGTTGTCGACGACATATTTAATGCATCCCATTCTATATTCACTGTATCGCCCTTACCGGCGGTAATGATCCACTTCGATTTCAGGGTAAACATGGACACCCGCTCATAGTCTGCACAAAAGTCGGTGGCATAGTAAAATGTATCTGCTAGCGGGGATGTCCATGTACCTACAATATCGCGCGCAGGAGAAAGGGTGGTACTAGACTTTTTATTACATCCTGCAAACAATGTAGTTAAAGATGCGGCGGCAATAACTATGAGATTTTTCATAAACAATTGATTTACATTGCAAAGCAATTGCAGTGCAGCTTGTTGGTGTATGATGGCCGTCAGTAGTCTGCCTAACGTTGGTCAATACTGTTACGGAGATACTTATATAACCTCTCCTCAACAAACCCACAAAACACCCCACGCATTTTCGCAGTATTTAAATTGGCCCTATATTTGCACTATCCAACTCAAACAATTTTAAATTCTTTTTTACCATGCAACCGAACTGTATAGATTTTGTGAGTGTAGATTTTCTGCGGGCTTCAGGCCGGTTTTTGTAGGTATTCTTTAGTTATACTTCCCAAGCCCCGGCCTTCCCGCTGGGGTTTTGCATTTCCCGCCGGATGACCGCAACGGAAGGTCTGCGTAGGGCGCAGACCCATAACATTATTATTTCTAAAGAAAAAGAAAACAAACTGAGATGGAACAGATTCTCAATAACATGTCGGCCGATACGTTCCTAATGACGCGCGGCAATATAGATCCTCACATCTTGTACATGAAAATGTATGGCAAGTTTCCGCACAACCTCTATTTCTCTGGCTTCGACTACGAGAAAGGATTGGAGCTGCTGCAAAAGGTGTATGAAGGGCAGATCACCACAGAATTTCACAAGACCGATTACGACTGCAATACAGGCAAGGAAGAGCGTGTGCGTACCATCATGGTGCTGCGCAACAATATAGTGCTGGAAATGGGTACTGGCTTTTGCGACATATACTTTGGCGACGAAGCACAGAAAGATGCACAAGAGTTGAAGCAGCAACTGACCAAAGTGAAACCCCGTAAGCGCAAAACTGGCCAGGAGATCAATATTGTGACCACCGGCGATGAAGGACTGGAGCTGAAAGAAATGGAAGTGAAACGCACCAAGCTCGACCTGGACTTGTATTACGAAGATGGTCTTAAAGATGTAGATGCCATCATTCGCAAGCGGCTGAACAATAAAAGCGATAAAGGCATTGTGCTGCTGCACGGTACGCCGGGTACCGGTAAAACCACATATATCCGCTACCTCGTAGGCAGGCTGAAGAAAAAAGTGCTCTTCATACCACCTAACCTGGCTGGGCAGATCACTAATCCCGGCCTGATGAAGCTGCTGATCGAGACCCCCGATTGTGTGCTGATCATCGAAGATGCCGAGAATGTGATCATGCAGCGCAGGGCGGGCGAGGATTCGTCGGTATCCAACCTGCTGAATATATCGGACGGGCTGATGTCTGACTTCCTGAATGTACAGATCATTTGCACATTCAACAGTGCGTTGTCGCATGTAGATGAAGCGCTGCTGCGCAAGGGCAGGCTGATCGCCAAGTATGAATTTGGCAAGCTGCCTATAGACAAGGCCCAGCGTCTGTCGGACAAGCTAGGGCACAACCGCCTGATCGGCCATCCTATGAGTCTTGCTGAGGTATGTAATCCGCATGATAAGGCACATACGGAAAGCCGGCAGTTGATCGGTTTCCGCCAGCCGGCGCGTATAGCCTAAGATCACAAACAAGCAAAAAGCTGATATAAAGAGCGCTGCAACCGCAGCGCTCTTTTTTTGTTTTTATGCGGCAATATGCCGTACTTTTGTTGCGAAAGCTTTAGGGGTGCCCACAATCACAGGCTGAGATCATACCCTTTTTGACCTGAACAGGATAATGCCTGCGAAGGGAAAAGTACCACAACCTGCTACGGGTTTCTTCTATCGTTTTCGCGATTATCTTTAAGTGCATGGATAAATAGCTGCGGAATGAACATTTACATCAACAACGAGGCAAAAGAGCTGCACGAAGGTGCTGCTGTAAGCGAGCTGCTGGAGGCCATGAGTCTTGCAGGGCGCAAAGGCATTGCCGTGGCCGTAAACAACGAAGTGGTGCCGCAGGCGCAATGGAGTAGCCATAGCCTCAAGGAGGCCGACAAAATAACACTCATTAAAGCAACGCAGGGAGGATAGCTCCCCGGTATATCATAACAATTCGAACAATCTTAAAAACAAATTTCAGGATGAAGAAAGATACGATACCCTCAGCGGGGAGCATCACTACCGGTAGCTATCCGGCATCGCGGAAAATATATGTACAGGGCAAGCTGCACAACATACAGGTGGCTATGCGCGAGGTGAGTGTGGGGCCTACAATTACCCGCAGCTTTGGTATAGAAGAGCTGGAACCCAATCCATCGGTGACGCTGTACGACACCAGCGGGGCCTATACCGATCCCGATGCAGTCATCGATATCACCAAAGGCCTGCCGCGCCTGCGCGAGGAGTGGGTAAAGGGTCGTGGCGATGTGGACGAGCTGACTGCTTTTACATCTGAATACAGCAATAAGCGTCTGGAAGATGAAAAGCTGGATGCGCTGCGTTTTGAGCACATCAAGCATCCGTTCCGTGCAAAGGACGGTAAGAATGTGACCCAGCTGCACTATGCGAAGCAGGGCATCATTACCCCTGAAATGGAGTACATAGCCATCCGCGAAAACCAGCGCATAGACGAGCTGATGAATAGTGGCGAGCTGTGGAACCAGCATCCCGGGCACAACTACGGCGCCAATACGCCGAAGAAAGTCATCACGCCTGAGTTTGTGCGCGATGAGATCGCCGCAGGCCGTGCTATCATCCCAGCCAACATCAATCACCCGGAAAGTGAGCCGATGATCATTGGCCGCAATTTCCTCGTAAAGATCAATACCAACATCGGCAACTCTGCCGTGACATCGAGTATAGAAGAAGAAGTGGAAAAAGCCGTGTGGAGCTGCCGCTGGGGCGGCGATACGCTGATGGATCTGTCGACCGGCAAGAACATACACGAAACGAGAGAATGGATCGTGCGCAACTGTCCGGTACCGGTGGGTACTGTGCCCATTTACCAGGCGCTTGAAAAAGTAAACGGCAAAGCTGAAGACCTGACCTGGGAAATATTCAAGGATACGCTGATAGAGCAGGCAGAGCAGGGTGTGGACTACTTCACCATACATGCTGGTGTGCTGCTGCGCTACATACCGCTTACTGCCAAGCGCGTAACGGGTATCGTATCGCGTGGTGGCAGCATCATGGCCAAGTGGTGCCTGGCGCATCATAAAGAGAACTTCCTGTATACGCATTTCGAAGAGATCTGCGAGATCATGAAGGCATATGATGTGAGCTTCTCGCTGGGCGATGGCCTGCGTCCCGGCTCTATTGCGGATGCCAATGATGCAGCGCAGTTTGCCGAGCTGGAAACATTGGGCGAGCTGACAAAAATTGCCTGGAAACACGATGTGCAGGTGATGATCGAAGGTCCCGGCCACGTACCCATGCACCTGATCAAGGAAAATATGGACAAGCAGCTGGAATGCTGCAGTGAAGCGCCATTCTACACGCTCGGCCCATTGACTACGGATATTGCCCCGGGTTACGACCATATCACATCGGCTATTGGTGCCGCTATGATCGGGTGGTTTGGTACGGCCATGCTGTGTTATGTGACGCCGAAGGAACACCTTGGCCTGCCCGATAAGAAAGACGTAAAAGACGGTGTGATCGCATATAAAATTGCTGCTCATGCCGCCGATCTGGCCAAAGGCCATCCCGGTGCGCAGTTCAGGGACAATTCACTGAGCAAGGCGAGGTTTGAATTCAGGTGGGAAGATCAGTTCAACCTGTCGCTCGACCCCGAAACAGCGCGTGCTTTCCACGATGAAACGCTGCCGGCTGAGGGTGCCAAGATCGCGCATTTCTGTTCTATGTGCGGGCCGCACTTCTGCTCTATGAAGATCACGCAGGATATCCGTGATTACTCCAAACAGCAGGAAGCGGCGCAGGGTATGGCAGAAAAATCGAAAGAATTCCTGGAGACAGGTGGCGAAATATATAGCTAAGTGAAGCAGCCGGTATTGTCGATAGCGGGTTTTGACCCTTCCGGAGGGGCGGGTGTGCTGGCCGATGTGAAAACGCTGGAAGCCAATGGTGTGTATGGCATGGCTGTGGTCACCGCCATCACGTGGCAAAATGATACCGAATTCGACAAGGTAGAATGGGTAGAGGCAGATAAGATCATCAGCCAGGTGGCGGTGTTGCTGCGCAGATTTTCTATACGCCACTTTAAGATAGGGTTGATAGAGAATATCGCAACCCTCACCAAAGTGGTGGATTACCTGGAAGAAGCAGTGAAAGAACCGGTGATCGTATTTGACCCCATACTCAGGGCGAGCGCCGGTTACAACTTTCACGATGGTAATGCACTGGCAGCGCTGCTCGGCAGGTTTTATTGCGTAACAC
>JAOTRH010111763.1:0-15292 GCA_034768845.1 Heliamphora exappendiculata | reverse complement strand
TGGCCAATCCAATTGTAATTGATCCAGCTATTGAAATCTGGATTTCCATGGCCAATGAAATTCACAGATTCCAACACACCTCCCTCAGCATAACCAAACCAGCTACTACTGCGAAAACTGAGAGCATGAACTAAAAGCATTTTGAAGCTCCACCAAGTGAGGGACACCTAGCCTGCTACAACATCACCAGGCTTAGAAACACCTGCTCAGTTACTGCTCTATGTTGTCCTCTTTATCTCTTTTTCGAACAAGAAAAACAAAGATTAGGATGTCACTGCCAAGAGATTGAAAACCACATCCTCCAACCTTCTACCCCTCAGCTTTTCCTTCATCCACAGGCCAACTCTAACCTTCACCAAGTAGACAATCTCCTCACCGTCAATCTTTTCATTTTCAAAAACCAGCGTATTTCTAGCTAGCCAGAAGGACCAGATGGCTGCTATGAAAGTGGTATTCCATAATTGACCTTCAGTTTTTTCTCTCTACCCCTCACCCTTGTTTTATAAAAACCATACAAAGTTCCTGGGGAAACCCACTGTCTTTCCCACCATAGAACCAGAGTAGACCATACCTTCCATGCCATTGAACAATTCACTAAGAGATGGTTAGATGATTCTTCCTCCTGATTGCAAAATACACACCTCATATGAATGCAAGGTATGAGAATCTTCCTTCTAGCTAAAAATTGTTTTGCGGCAATTTTGTTCTGGATTGCCGGCCAACTTAACAGCAAGCTTTTAGGAGGGGCTGTTTGCATCCAAATGTACCTCACTATCAAGAAACAGGCGTTCTGAATCAATTAATGAAGTTTATTTTTCAAAAATATCATCTGAAAAAAATGGAATGGAGTTTTTTGAAACATCCAAAAAATAAATTAGTTGTCATTTATATAAAAAAAATTCTGATTATTATTAAGAACTCAACGGGGCCTTCCCCCTTGAAACTGAAGCCTTCTTTCTCCTAATATCATTCTCCAGCAAATTTCTTAAGGACTGCACTGTGAAGATTAGACTCTTTTCTCATCTCCAAATGTAACAGTCCTTCTTTCTGGCATTAAATGATCTTGTTCTCAAAATCTAAAGCCAGATCCTCCTAGCTCTCAGCTTCTCAAGAGAAAAGTGGCATTTTGAAACAGCTCCTACAACTTTATGAGACCTCCTTCAGCTCTCAGCTCCTGCATCCATCATACTTGCATAATATAATCAATGGAATCTCCATTTTGGACAATAGTTAAACGGCGAACAAGAGTTTTAACATAAAGCTGAGAAAAACATCTATATAAATGTTAAACAAAATTAATATCAAACGAGAATGTTGCAAAAATTAGGACTCTATTTCTCATTGCAATAAATGTTATCATTAACCAAAATCACTTCAACATGACATAAAATATATAAGCGTATTATGTAATGATAAATAGGGTTCTTCATCCAGACAATAGATGAATTGTCAAAACAAAGATGACATGCAAACAATAATGAGACATTGTTTCTCATTTAACCAAATGAATTATACCTATAATATCGTGACACAGTCAAGACACTAAGCGCATTGGATAATTAGAACTGAGAACTAAAATTAAAGTTAATAATGTGAATTTTGACATGTACTATTATTGTAGTTGTGTTTGAGAATTTAAATTTTTCAAAATAAGAATGTTGTATAATGAGAAACTTATTTTTCGTTACTGAAAGTGTTGCAAAATGAGAAACTTATTTATCATCATTGAAGTAGTTGCAAAATGAGAATTATTTCTCATTACACTAGAGTGTTGATACACAAAATATTGTAAATATTGTAACATAATAAAAACACCAAGTGCATTACATAATGAGAACGGATAACTTCAATTCACATTAATAGTATATTGTTACTGCGATTGAGTTTGAGAATTCGAATATAAATGTTCAAATTCAGAATGTTGCAATGAAGAAATTTATTTCTCACTACTGAGAATGTTTCAAAATGAGAAATTCATTTCTTATTATCTTTAGGGTTCTAATACATAAAACATTATACCACGATAAAAATAATAAGTGTATTACGTAATAAAAATTGAGAACAAATGTTCACATTAGTTAATGTGAAATTTAACTTTACTATTTCAACTGTTAAAATATTCACATTAATTTAAATAGAATATCAAAAATGATATTTCATACCCTATATTGGTTTTTGGATTCAATGTAAGCCGGAATACATTATACCGGATTAATCAGTCAAAAACTACCAAGGAGCATGCTTGTCTTTGATAATCATTTAAGCCAATGATAAAAACTCCATTTGAAATATTATACACAAAAAAAATCAATTTTGCAGCCTGATCCACATCATTGAACTAGGAATAGATTTGTATTGCGAAAAACTTAACAATGCATCATAGAAACTTATTTTCAAAAAATCCGAAAAGAACACCCAACATCATGAGCTCCAAGAAGATGTAATTCAGAACAAATATTTAGGAAAATGGTAACAAAATTAGTAACCAGCAGCTTGAACAAGATGATATTTACCCAATATAACAATAAAATAAATAATAATGCAAATGATAATATATTCTAATATAGTAAGGATAAATTGACGTAAATCTTGGCCATTTTGAAAATCTAAATCCTACTAAAAATGAAAATATATATAATTTATATATACGTATTTATATTGTAATTTGTTGCATATATAAAGAACATATATGTTTGTTATTTTGATAATTTTTAAAAACATGATCTATTAGGTTTTTCAATTATTGATTGGGACCTATCCCCACAAGTTGCTAAAATGTGACCCATAATTAATTATTTCATAAATAAATGAAGCTGCAAAAGAAAAAATGCTACTATTAAATTAGTGCTAATAAAATAGGCTATCGACCTTTCCGGTATAGGTCGGTTTTTGAGGAAGAGTTCAACTTTTGCAACATTTTTACTCCCTCATGAAAAGTGCTCTAATTCCGTTACAATTTGCTTTAACCTGATGTCTTTTCAAGTAAAAAGCAAGTTAATCACCATAAGAGACCCTCCAAGCTCAAAGCAATCTTGAAATGAAAAAAAAAAAAAAAACATGGACATTTTTTGGTGAAAAACATTTTGAGTACTACATGATTTGATATTTTATGCGTAGTATCTATTTTATAATATAAAGGGAGAATTACAATTAAAATTTTGTAGATTTTTTAGTTTCTTATAGTGTCCTCTAAAATTAAATTTATTACTATTAAAGAATAACTATTTTAATTTAGTTTTTAAAAATTTATAACTACTACAATTCAATTTTATAATTATTTCAATTCAATTTTTTAAAATTTAAAATTTAAAATATAACCGCACACATGTGTGTGTACCACCCCTCTAGTTTTAAAAGAAATAAGTGGACGTCACACATAAGATGAATTTGGATACTCTAGTCTATTTTATAAAAAAATTGAGGTCTCTTCGTTTCCATATAATTAATAGTGTTTATTGTAAATCTATCTTTGTTTAGTTGAATTTATCATATTATAAAATCTATAGCTGACATTTACCTCACAAAAATTTAATTGACAGGAGATTGTCAATTAGACAATGGAATCACAATAATTCTAAAATATTATGCAATTTACTTTTAAAATTATATATACTCGTTGTCTACTTTTTAAGAAAATATATTCTGAACATGTAATTATCGATGTCTAATCAATTTGATTTTTTTGTACCTATGATCTTCTCTGTAACTCTATAACATGAACAGTTAAGATTATTATCTTATGGCTTAATTGGTAACTAGCAGAAAAGCTAACTTTTTGATAATTTAGTTTTAAAATCATTTTTTATGAATTTTATTCAAATTGAACTGTAGTTAATGAGGATAGATAAAAATTACAGGTTTAAAACCCAGCCCAAAACAAACAGGTTCAAACTTGGCTCACGGGGTCGACCCACTGACAGTTCGGCCCATGATGAGTTTGAGCCACTCTAGGAAGGGGCAGCTCACAATATTTAAGTCTAGATCAATTCGAGGCAAAATGATAACTTAGGAAAATCCCATATTCGATGTAATAGTTCGGGAATACAAAGTTAAAGCATCCTAGAGTAATAAGAATTGTTCAAAAATAAGATATAATATCTAGTAAGTATAAGATTAAGGATAGGAAGTAGAATCCTAAGAAGATTCAGTCTCCTAATTTCAATTCCTATATAAAAACAAGCACTTCTTGATGCTCAAGTACGCAATTCCAACCTAGTTATTGATTAGAAACCTCTCAGAGCGAAATATAATTTGAACGTCGGAGTGTTTCTCGGTCAAATTAGGCCGGAGAGCACTGACAGTATTCTTCGTCTTGCAGAAGTTCGGCAACGTCAAATGCAGCATCCAGCGAGTTCGGCAACAAAAAGTTCGATTCATATTCTGTTCGGGATCAATATATTTGTACCAATTAAGTTGGTTCTGGTTGTGCCGTTTAATTTACAACGCGCACAATTAATTATAATGATTATATATAATTAACATTAATGGTAAATAAATTACTAAATAGAGACATTATTATATTTTAGAGTTGAGTGGGAATTTAAACAAAATATTCTAAGAATTATTGTATCAATTTAGCTTTTTAATTTTTTTTTCTTTTTTACTTTCCAAATAGGTGTTATTATTATTATATTTTTTAGCATTTTTAGCTAAAAAGCTAAAAAAAACTAAACATAACAATTAGGGCCTCAAAATGTGATAACCAAAGATACCTTACTTCGCACGCACCAACCACGGCCACCACCCGCAACACGAGTCCTTAGATGCAATTCCCCTGTAGGAAAAACATGAGCCCTCTCGGGGAGAGAGAGAGAGATGTCATTAATTTATATATTTTTGGTTTAAATAATATTATAAATATATTAAAAGTGTATTTTATACCGATAACAAACAATAAATTATTGACAAGTAATAAAGTTATTGTCATATAAAATAAGTAAATTTTAAATTTTTAAATGACTTCATTACCAATGAAATTTTTTTGAGTGATTTGTGTCAATTAATATAGGATAATATCAACTAATACATTAATGAATATCAATGTTAAAAATTTAAAATCTGTTACGTAATCGCTAAAATATAACAGTCAATAACCAAAACCTTGGTTTGGACTACAAGGAGGTGGGGAGGAAGAGACTCCCAAATCAGCTATATATACTCCCATTAATGAATCAAATGTTATTTCAGTAGAACCCTCTTCCAAAACCATGCTACTAACAAAAAACCCAACCAACGCACTGATTCTGCTGCTGTTGCTCCAAGTTGTGATAGCAGAAGGCGATGCAATAGCCAGAAAGGCGCAGCAAAATGCCACCACCACAAGCACCACCGCGGAGCCACCTTCGCGGCGGTGGCTCGAGAGAGTGACCAACCAGAGAGGGAGAGGGTGCAAGAAAAGGCCGTGGATTTGTAACCAAGACCCACCAAAAACCAGGAAGTTGTGCTGCAAGAACCGCTGCGTCGATGTCACTTCCGACGCCAACAACTGCGGGTTCTGCGGCATCCGATGCCCCTTCACTTGGCAGTGCTGCCACGGCTTCTGCATCAACACCAACGTCAATCCTTTCCACTGTGGCCGCTGCGACCACCGATGCCCTTTCCCGAGCTTCTGCTCCTACGGCATGTGTGGGTATGCCGCGCCGCCGCCTCCTTTTCCCTTTCCTCCTAAACCACCTAAGCCACCGCACGGCCCTTTTCCGGCTCACCCGCCGCACTGTCCTTTTCCGCCTCACCCGCCGCACCATCCTCACCCGCCTCACCCGCCGCACCATCCTTTTCCGCCTCACCCGCCACGCCATCCTCACCCACCTCACCCGCCTCACGGTTGGCCAGTGGAGGGTGGCCCGCCACATTTGGCGTCAAGTTGTTGATGTTTTTTCGAAAATAAGTTTGTTCACCCACATTCGAGTTGGTGAAGTTTGTTTCAAAAATAAGTTTGTTCGCATGCTTGATCATATGGGTGAACAGTACTCTATTTTTTTGTTTTTCTAAACTGCGAGTTTTAATGTTAAATATATGATAGAGTCCATAGTTCAGACCAATAAACTAGTAAAGAGGGTGAACAAAATAGGAGTAATTGTTTCCGGCCAACCTTGCATGTTCACTTGTTTTTGTTATTTCTACATATAGTTCTTCTTCAATTATTGTACGTTGCACCTGCAAGTTTGGTCCATTGGGCGGCATGAAGAAGTATTAAAAATAGTTGTGATTATTATGAATTAAACAGGGTTCACGTAATTTCATATTTTGTAACAAGTTTAATCACATGATTTATCCATATCTGGACACCATTTGGGCGTATAACATATCGAGAAATAGCTCACATATTTCATTAAATATATTAATGCCTAGTATTATCATAGTTGTAAAACTAAGCATGTGTCATGGTGTGGTGTTTATATATATATATATATATATATATATATATATAAAGGCAGAACCATGGTGGCAAGACACTTGGTGGCCAAAATAATGAAGTTTTAAATTAAAAACCGTAATTCTAGAAATAGGCATAACTAAAAATGGTGCTATTACAAAATTGGTTGCTCTAGGCAGAATATGACCAATGACAAAGATGCCTGCAAAGAGGTAAAATCATGATCTCCATAAATCATTAAAAAAAAAATCACGCATCAAGTAGACATATATAAGTAGTTCTAGTTCAAAAATAAAAAGAAAAATAAATGTTTTTTGCTATTTTAACCAATATATGCAAGGTCTGAAATCAAAACAGAAATTGAACATAGCATAGCTAAGAACATGGTTAATCATATTTTTTTGGGAACTATCAAGCCATGCATGCAAGCCTAAACATTTTAAAGGCAATATTTTAATGTAAGTTTAAAACAAAATTCGAAAGCTAAAAATGATGAAAATGGCTCAAAAGAGGTCAAAAAGAAAGTAGGAACAAATTGCTCATTGTAGGGAAAGAATTAGAGAATCAAGAAAATGAGTAGGTGTGATAATGGGGTGAAACGCATTAAAAATATGAAGTTTTAGACAAGTAAAATGATATTTAAACTTATTTTACATGCCCATTTATATAATATAGTTGAAATTATTTTTTTGTCCTTTTAAGTAGACCTATAAAATAAGCCTAAATGACATTACTCGACAAAGCAAATGGCTTAAGTCTCCTTTTATGCATGTCTTACAAGACTTGACCTTGAGCTAATTTGCACTCAAAAGACAAATGGGGATGGGGCTGCCAGCCATGTTGGGGAGATTAGGGTTGGTTTGACTTATTATTATGATAAACAAAAGAGATCTTATTTATAAGTATGTGCCCTTCTTTATTTAAATTAAGCATAAAAGAAATGTATGGTCCTTTTTTTAATTTAATAAGATACTTAAAATATGTTAAGAATCATGTACTTATTTGTATAAAAAAAAACTATTATACATTAAAAATATACATTTGAAGATGGCACGGTAAAAAATTAACCCAAGTGACCAGAATTTTAAAAATGACAATTATAAACACTTTTGTTGTACATAGTTTTTAATAGTTAAAATAAGCAATATAATGCTTTAATTTTTAATCAAAATGGGATTATAAAATCTAATTTTATTATATATAATAAGGCCTTGTTTGGGTGTAGCAAAAAAATTGGATAAAGAATTAATTTAGTGGAACAAGGCTGTAAGCTAAAAAAATTGCACTTAAAAAGGTTTTGGAAGTTGGTCAATGCTTCTTGAGTTTATGAATTAAAACTTGGGTTTTGAATTTCACAGAATCATGGGCTCGCTTGTCTTTGTTTAAAGGTGCAAAAAAGAATTTAGGTCCTTGATAAAACACTAAAAATAAACCAGCAACCAAACACACACAAAGCAATTAAATAATTAAACATGTAACTTTTTAATTATTATTTTATACATTTAAGTTTCATTTATATTTATTTGTTTTTTGATCTTGGACCTATATATACATTTATATAATTCTTGAATTATTCATTATCTATTCATGATTTTAAATAATACATTCTAATATTTTATTTATGGCCTTTATTTTATTTATGGCTTTTTTTAATTTTATTCACTTCTTAATTTATTATTTTTATTTTTAAATATTCAGGCCATTGCAATATAACTTTTTTTTTTCGATGAGCATTTGTGTAAGTTCTGTTGGGATTTGAACAGTCAATCTTCATATATTACGAAAAGCACGCCGATGGCTTCAATTCAAGGATACGAAAGCTAATAAGAACATAAAAATATACGTGATTCGGCAGGTCATTTACATCAACGGGCGAGAAAAAATAATCTACTATGAACAATAATGATTATAAGAACTATTTTTCTATCTCTAGGTTAAAACTGAGTTTCTCTTTATACTATTTTGTCATTTTTTTGAGTTTTTTTAATATTCTCTACAATTCTTTTAACATGTTTGATTTACACTAGCAGAAAATTTTTAATTTTTATAGAAAAATAAATTCTCGTAAAAAAGTAGTCCTCTAGGTTATTCTTGGTCACCAAGACTAATAATAAAATAAATTAAAAAAATTAGAAGCATAATTATAAAATGATTAACGTGTCAAAATAAGCTGCATTAAAATAAAGTTAGATTAATGCACTGCACTGTCACTGTCACGTGACGTCGAAATAATAATATCCCAAAATATTAGAGACAAAATCTAAGTAAAATATAATGTTTCGTTTTCCGTATTTTTTATTGACTAAAAATGAGGTGAGGTAGGTGGGAAATATAGGACCTAAATATAACAGATAAAATGGGGAATGTGACTTCTGTTGTTTTTATTTTTGAAAATAATAAAAGAAAATAACTCGGCAAGTGCCGATATGTTTCGCCCGACAAATGCCAATATTTTATATATAACCAACTTAATTATTAAATATAATAATAACAGAAAAAATATCATTTGTTATTTGAAAGGCCGTGCATTTTTTTTGTTATTTGAAAATTGAATTATTTTTTATTAAATAAAAATACTACATGTAAATATGCTAAATACGGATTCGTACTTAGTTTTCTCGTATAGGTAGTTCACACAATTATAAAATTCAATCCACATAAAATGGGTGTTTTCGTGTGTGATGGAGGTCCTCTTCATTTCATAAATAAATAAAGAGATTTCTATATCAATTTTTATGATATTTTGCTACACTATTTTAATGGTATAAATTGATCATATTATTGACTTTACCGATAATATTACATATATAAAAGATTAAATTAATTGTAAATAGACAATTACATTGTAAAAGATGTTTATCCTAAAAAATACAGGAAAATAAAATTTTAAAATAGGTCTAGTAATTTGTTTAGAATTTATTTGATACAATCATCTTAATCACTTATTTTTGGTCAATTTAATTTATGTTCTTCATAAATTTAATAATATGCATTATTCGAATCATCTTCACTTAATCGGAAGAATTTGGAATAGTCCTTGTGTTCAATAAGTCCCAAAAAGTGTTTTATCATTTTGTTGTTTGAACGGTCATGCATTATTTTGCTCTTTGAAAATATACTAATTTTAAAAACAAAAATTTTAAATATCTCTTTGATATGGAAAATTATTAGGTACTTTACTATGAAATACCATGTCACATGGTATTTCAAAGGTTTTGAATAATTACAGTATAAATTGCACAATTTTAAATTTTTTTATATCATTATCAATAATGCTAAGATATTTAACTTAATTTACTAAATTGATATTTCAAATTATGTGATACACAAGCATTGAATTTAAATGAAATTTATGTGAGATATTGTAGCAATACTTATGATTGTGCTTCATCACGTAAAATATTAATTTAATAAATTAAATTAATTATTTTAACATTATTATATTATATGATTGTCCATAGATTTGTGTACGTAACAAAATTCTTTATTAAATAGGTTAGAAATTCGAACTTGGGCAGCGTACCATAAGAGCACAAGGTGCTATTTGGTTTTAAGGTTTAATTTTTATGAATATATATTTATGATTAAATTTATTTATTATGTAGAATTTGTTAAATTTATATTTTATAAAAAAAAATAATTTAATATTTATAATTATGTGATCAAATAATACTTATCTATAAATAAATAATTGATAATAATGATTTTGAAAAAAAAAATTAAATAAATATCTTCGATCACATAATTATAAATATTAAATTAATTTTTTTTTATAAATAACAAATTTAACGAATTCTAAGGTACCGTTTAGTAACGTTTATATTTTATATTTTATATTTTTATTCTTGTTTTTTTCGTAAACTATAAACGAAAACATCTTTAGTAATTATTTTTGTTTTTAAAAAATAGTTCTTAAAATTTACAAAATTTTAAAAAACAAAAAAAATATATTTTTACTTATTTTGTAAAAAAAATTTAATTGTATTTATCCGAAACCTCTAATTATCATCTTTTAAATATTTATGTTACCAATCATATTTTTATTTTTATTTTTTTATAAATATAAATAAAATTATATTTTTAATTTTTTTATAAATAAAAATAAAAAATTATAAATGTTATAAAAGGACCCTAAATAATACGATTATAAAAATATACTCGAAACGCGGAGCCCTATCCAGTTCCTAGAAATGGTGAAAGCGGTGGTATATTGTCGAATTGGTACGTTGACATTGAGGCGCGTGTAACCACACCTCTCGGCAATCCAATTTTTTGTCCAGCTTCTCTCAAGTCCAAAGGGATAAAAACGTCGTTCTGTTTCTGGACTCTTTCCAACTCCCGCAACTAGATCTCCCGACGATCGATCTGTTTAGGACGCGTAGGCAGCAGGATGGCCAGTCATCTTCACCACCTCGGCGCCTCTTCACGTGCGGCGGCGATCAGGCGGAGATCGGCGTATTTCCCTGCGCTCCTCAGAGTAAAATTGCATTTCTTAATCCTCTCTTAATCTTCCTCTGTTTCTAAACTCATCTTGCCTTAATTTACGCTTTCTATACATCTGTTTTTTTTTTCTCATTAAGATTTTCCATTTTTGAAGTTTTCCGATAAACCGATCGGTAGCATGTTGAGAGATTTTGATTTTTGAGGTTTACGAGCCTAATGGCGGTGTTGCTCTCTGTTCAAGCTATGTACCGTAACATTCAATTACAAAATTGCCTCAGATTTTGATTTCTCACTCTATCGCAACTACTTCACTTGTTAATGATTCGGCTTTATTAACTTTAGCAAATTTGAGTCTATTTGTGAAGTCTTCCGATAGATCAATAGGTAGTATGTTGAGCGATTCTGATTTTTTGACGTTTACGAGATTATTGGCGGTGTTGCTCTCTGTTTGAATTTATCTACCGTAAATCTAGTGATAAAATAGCCTCAGATTTTGATTTCTCACTCTATCTCTATCGCAACTACTTTAGTTGTTAATGATTCAGCAGCATCTGCTTTTAGTAATTTTAGCAAATTGAGTCGGAATCGCTTGATTTGTGAATTCGATGTTTCAGAGATACAGTCCATCAAGCAAGGAGAGAAATGGCCACGGAATGGAGAGAGCACCGACAACAGCCGAAGAGTTTGAAAGAGTGGCCGAGGAAATCGAGAGAGTCGCAGAAGAGAAGGCTCGCCAAGGCTTCACTAGTCAGACTATTGAGAAAGCGCAGGACGATGGCGATGGAGAAGTTGCAATTGGAGATTCCAGAGGTGAATCGGTGAAGGAGAAGTACTCCAAGGAGGCTGTTGGGAAGGGCTCCTTCCACAAGACCAGCGAAGAGTAAATTGCAGGTTTTGTCTCGCTTTTGCACACTGATGTGTAGTAACACAGTTGTGGCATCAAACAAGAAGTTGATACAAATAAAAGAATCTCTCTTTATTTTAATTAGATCCCTACTCGTGAATAGTTAGATTAGTCTTAATCTTAAAATATTTCTTTAATTGAATTAGATACCTACTCGTAAATAGTGAGATTAGGTTTATAAAGACTAATCGAAGTATGCTTATCGATTAATGCGTAAACCCTCTCGAAGTGCCCCCTCTTCTTATTAATTAGGCAAAATAGTTACTTTTTGGCTTTTGTGATTTCTTTATTTTGGTGATTCTTAATATAAAAATATAAAGATTTTAGTTAAAAGTTAAAAAGGTTCACTAAATTCTTTTTAAAAGAAACTTACAAAAGTTTTAAAGTGATTTTTTTGGGTTTTTTAAAATTTTTGGTTAAAATTTTTTATTTGTCTAGTTTTTAAGAATGAGAAAACTGTAAAACGTACAAAATTTATCAAAAACAAAATATATATATATATAAAAAGATTCTCTTATTTGTAGGCAGTTGTTTAAGGTTTTAGCATAATTATTATGTACTTGTGAAAGATAAAGTAATCAAGTTAAAACGTTGAATACTTTTTTTATTAAAAAGATTTTTATGAATCTTAGAAGTTATTTGATGTAGTTAAGATTATAAGTTTAAAAATGTAATTACGATTATAAATATTCATTATAATTGTAATTTTCTTGACTATAAAATATATTTTTATTAATTTAAAATTAATAAATAAAGATAAGTACATATATTTGTACTTAAGCTATAATTCCTAATAAACGATCTTCTAGCAAATGCTTGGCCTAAAGATAGTACTACCATAGTATGATAGGATCTGCCTCTCTACGGGCTAAAGGTTCGGTTTAATTAGAATCAAGCTTTATCCGCTGCGTCAACATTAGCCGTTGGTCTGCGTAGGGTGTGTGCACTTCAAATTTTATTTTAGTAATTTAACTCATTTATCTTATATATTTTAGGTCATGTTTGGAGTGTTAGATTAGATTAGCATTAATTAGATATTTTAATATTTGTAGTCTTAGAATATCAAATTTTTATGATTAAGGCTTTGTTCGTTTTAAAGTAAAATATTTTTTAATGTAAAATATTTTTACAAAATTTATTTTTTTAATTTTTATTTTCTAGTGTTTGGTTGACATATAAAAAATATTTTCAAGAATTTTTTTTTCTATTGTTGTGCGATTTTTTCTAAAAAACACCGATAAAGAGGAAAAGTAAGATTAGTCCAACACCGCCTCACCCAACGTCCCACCCTTCACGCGGTCGACCAACCGCCGCCCTCACCACCGCCTGCCACCTCTCTTGCACTGCCTCTCCTTCTCTCCTCCGACGTCGCAACTGCTGCAGCCACCGCAGTCCTCCCCCAAGCTTGACCACGATCTCCATACCTCCTCCCACCGCATCTCTTTCGCCCTCAAAAGAACGGTTATTTACTGTCCGTTGCTGCCTCCAACGGCCACCATCGCTGCTATTAGTAGTCGTCGCCCGCAAATTCTGTCCATAAATTGCCGAATCTAAACTTGCAGTCGCCGAATTTCTCTCTCGCCTCCACCGATCTTTTTCTCTTCTATTGTCGCTGCCGTGAAGCTCACAGGAGAAGTTAACCACCACCACCACTCGCAGATCTGAACTAAAAGTCGCCGAATTTGGTCCAACAGTGGCCAGAGTTCTCTCTCACCACCATTGATTTTTTTCTTCTTGTTGTCACTTCCATCCTTATTGGTTTTGCTTCACCATTGCCGCTCAGATCAGATCAACTCACAAAACTCTGCGGAGAAACCAATCACCACCATCACTGCTAATCATAGCCACCACCGCTGGATTCGGTAAAAAAAAAATGACTTATGAATTTTTTAAAAGGAAAACAATTTTGGCTTATGATATAAAATATTTTACTTATATTTTGTTAACCAAACACTGAAAAATAGGTAAAATATTTTATTCAAAAATATTTTACGTTGAAACAAACGGAGCCTAAATGTCTCATTTTAATACAATATTTTGTTTATTTATTATATAAGATAACTACTTATCATATGCAATTTTGGTAAATATTTTTTATTGTTTTGTTAACAAAAATTTAAATAAAATAATTTTTTAAGTAAAATATTTTACATCATAAGATAAAATTATTTTTTTTAAAAATTATTTTTTCTTAAATAAATTGATAAGTTATTATTATTATTTTTTTAAGAGTTGTGTTGAGTTTAATTATTCTCATATTTTAAAATCTTCAGTGTTGATTTTTAAAACAAAGATACAACTCAACGACGATAGACTGTTTGGAATTGATATTTGAGAGATTTTTTGTATGTTACTTTTTTTGTTTTTAGTGAAATTTTTTTTCATTAGTTTAAATAATGATATTTTTAAAATTTATCTTGTTATTAGAAACAAAAAAGTAAAAGAAATAAGAAAAATGCTAATAAATTTTTTTTAAAAAAATTTATTTATGCAAAGTGTATTGATATCTGTAAAAATTGTAAAAATTGTAGGCTCCACGTCAAAAAATATATTAATATTGAATTTTTTTTGTTTTTATTAGACTATTATCCAAAACTCATTTAGCTCTTTTTAGCACCACTCAAAAAATAAAGCAAAAAAGTTTATATAAAATTAGAGAACTAAACTAAGGTTTTTTCGTCTTTTAGTGAGATTTTTTTATATTAGTTCAAGCAATGACACTTTTTTAGATTACTCTCGTGGCGATTAATCAAAAAAATAAAAAAAAATTGATCAAATTTTTTTTTTAAAAAGCACATAAGATGAAAAAATGCTTTAAATAGCTACTTTGAGGCTTTTTTTCGTTTTTAGTAAATTTTTTACAATTTTAATCAAAACAGCTATACTTTTAAATTTGTTTTGTTATGATAAATTAAAAAAATAAAAAATTTAGACTAAAAAAATAAAAACAAAAAACAAAAAAGACTAAAAAAAGTCAAATGCCGAATTAGACAAACAAATTTGTTACCGTGGGAAATTTTATGAAAATATTAAATTAAATATAATAAATAAATGAAAATTCATGTGTCCAGAATTATCGCATAATAGTTATCAAATAATAATTCAAATGCCATAAACTCATTATAAAAAAAGCTTAATAATTTCAAAATTTATATATAAATTCTCAAAAATTAATATAAACTCAAATAAGGTCTAATCTTTTTTATTTTAGACAATCGAAAAAATGTAAATAATACATTTATCAAGTTATCATAACTGTTAAAACTTGGTACATACTAGCCTAAAGAGTTTAATAATAGTACTTACATCTAATTACCTATGTTCATCTTCTCTTTGTCCCTTTTTGTGGTTGTTATTATAAGTAAATATTCATCTTTTCGTTTTGAAACTAATTTGACTTGCAAGTATAGCTATCAATGTCGTTCCATAACAATCATAATGAGCCGATTCATACCGTTTTAAAGTAGAAAAGAGTGTATTAATTGCTTAATTTTGTACTATTTAAAATATTGGTATGTACTGAATAATATCAACTTGTACCAAATAATACTGGTTACATACTGATAATA
>JAOTRH010111752.1:0-15293 GCA_034768845.1 Heliamphora exappendiculata | reverse complement strand
ATACCTTACCCAATTTTATAAATTATTTGCCTTATCCGCAAGAAGATATTGACCTTATCCGATGAGACCGAATCTTATAGATTATTTACCTTACCCAATTTTAGTGTGACGAATTTGGATAATTTTTTAATATATAGGAGTGGGTTGGATTATCCGATGAGACCGAATCTCATAGATTATTTACCTTACCCAATTTTAGTGTGACGAATTTAGATAATTTTTTGATATATAGGAGTGGGTTGGATTTAAGAGTAAAATGTCCACAATTTTTAAGAAAGCTCTATTTATTTTGACGTAAAATATTTTATAAAAATTATTTTATGTAAAATAAGATTTTAAAAACTAATTCTTTTTATTTTTATTAAAAAATCTCGTTTATGATTGATTTGCACGAATTAATTTTTTTAAAGAAGTCAAACACCCAAAACAAATAAAAGAACCACAGTAGCCAACAAATGAATAATCACATAAGACAAGACAATTTTTACGTCAAAAATTCCAAATCGAAAAAAAATCATGGGACCAATCTAGGTTCAGGAATAATCAAACACTATAACAAATGTTGTTGGTTACAATAAAATCTTACGGATTACCGTTGAATCCACAATATACGCTGTAAGTCTATTATTGTCGAATCCACGTACACCAACTTCATGTTAGACTGCCGTTGGAATCTACTACCCAATTTTGACTGTTGACGAAATTCACCACCAGATTTGGAACCATTGAGAATCCATGAACTTGTAGGAACGTTGAAAGTTTTTGAGTTCTTTGACGATATTCTTGTAGACGTGGAAGCTATATGAGCATCAAATAATTGTTAATTGGCTTGAGAGCTTTTCAAACAATAAACAGCACCTCGGCGGTTAAGATTTGAAATATAATAAGGAGACACGTAATAATATGAAACCCTAACAGCCTATTTATAACAACCCACTCAAAACCCTAACTAACAGCAGCAATTTACTGGTAGTACGTGTACGGACCGCTCAAGTGGTCTATTCACCACTCGATCGATGAAGGCATGCTTATAACCTTTTGTTCAAACTGTGTGAGATACCAAAAAGCATAATTGACCGCTTGATGGACCACTCAATCGGTATGTCGAGCAGTCTATCACTGCTTGTATTTTTGATACTTTTTGGCTTATTTTTGCTGCGCTGCAATACACAACAATAGTTTTAAAGGATCAAGTGTTAAATATCAAAAAGTAAAATATAAATTAATTTGTCACAAATTTGCCAAATAAAAAAATTAAACTGGAGGCTTAATTTTCTAGTGATTTTTTAGTATTTAGTTGAAATTTCAAAAAAAAAAAAAAGAAATTGAGCCAATGGTCTAAAAAAATAAGTTTTAACGCACAATGTCCATAAACAAAAAATTTAACGCATAAGATCTAACTGCATGATTTTTTCAAAAAATACCCAGCAAATAGATAAATTTATCTGTTTGATATTTATCTGTTTAATATACAAACAGATAAATTTATCTATTTACATATCAATACAAATAATGTAAACAAATAAATTTATCTGTGTTCTTTATACGTTTTTTTAATAAGACAGATAAATTTATCTATGTTCTTTACATGCTCTTTCGATAAAATATAGATAAATTTATCTGTGTTATTTATACTTATTTTGAAAAGATACAGATAAATTTATCTGTGTTATTTTTACGTACTTTTAATAAGACAGATAAATTCATCTATTCAGTCATAACACTTTAGATGTGCTTTCAATAAGACAGATAAATTTGATAGATAAATTTATTTGTAGAGTCATAACACCTTACATGTGCTTTCAATAAGACATGTAAATTTATTTGTACTCTTTATATGTATTTTGAAAGGTATAGATAAATTTACCTGTATTTTTTATATATGTACTTATAATAAGACAGATAAATTTATCTGTGATCTTTATACGTGCTTACAATAAGAAAAGTAAATTTATCTCACCAAGTAGCCTTTGGTTCAATGGTATAGGTGTTTACCTTCAAATGGGAGGTTGAAAGTTCAAACATTACTAAGGAGTAAGGTGTGGGTGTAATGGGTGTCTGAGTTTAAGCAGTTAAAAAAAAAATTAATCTCTATGAGTATTTATAAATAGACTATTCACCAATTTCCTGAAAAACAAATTTTAAGAAATAAAAAAAAAATTGTCTTTTTTAAACCAAAGTACAATATACAGAATTTTGGTTGGCTAGTGTGCCGGTATAACGGTTGGCTGATGTGAAAGAATTTGCCTGCGCAATCACAGGTGTGTTGTAATTGGTGTAAAATAACTTTTATTTTTTACAAAGTTAATTTTGGTCTTATGATATAAAAATTATTATGAAAAAATATCATACTTTACTTTTATAAAATTAAATAATAATAATAATTAATAAATAAATAAAATATCTTATTAAAAAATATTTTACATTAAAGTAAGTGAATCCTCATAGGCAATTAGACATATAACGAGAGTATATGGTATTGTTAAAACTAGGGATAGACATCGCGTCGTATCGTATCGTGTTGTGTTCGTATCGTACCGAGTTCGTATCAAAAAATTCTCAACACTAACCTTACCTATTTAATTGAACGCGTTACTTATCCTAACACTAATACTACCCACTTATAAACGTGCTAACCTATTTATAACTTGTTTAATAATCTATTTAATAACAAATTTACATTTTAAATGCTATATATATTTCTATTATAAAATTATATAAATTATAATAAATAAAAAGTTCCAAACAATCTGTAAAAAAATATCTAAATAATTCAATAGAAAAACAACATTAATCCATGCATAAGAAACTACACAGTTCAAATAATTGGTGATGAAATTTTTTTTACAAAAAATTAATTACAAAACACCGACATAACAATAACAAGTTGGTCAAGAACTCCAAAAATCTTACAAGGACACAATGACCATTTCTTGTAATAAGAATAAGTCATACGCATCTTTAATTGCATTGTATAATTTGTATTAAAAATGAATATATGTCTAAAATAAGTTAAAAAATTAATTATATACTTACATAATCAAGAGTTAACATCAACAACATTGGTTGATGAAGGGGGGCAGGCCTAATTTATACAGGCTTGGTGGTCCCAATTCGGGTCCAAGGCAAGGGCCCAAAAAGACAGTAATGAACTAGTCGATTTAAGGGAGACGACCTTAGGGCTGAGCTTTCCACAGCCAGTGAGTTGCGCGGCGTTAGACTCGGAGATCACATTGAATGCGATGTGGCTGCGATAGTATAGCATTAAATGCGATGTGACCAATGTCGTACAATATTTAATGTGATTAGATCAAAGAATTTTCACCATCAAGTACAATATAACCGAGGGGGAAGCATTTATGACTAGGAGCTCGGCCCAAAGGCTAGGCTGAGGTATAAACATTTATGACAATGTGATCGTAGTTGGTCTGCTATCGCCGCTGATGCGGCCAGAGGTGGCAGAGCCATTTTACAGGGAGGTTTGTCTGCCAAAAATCATCATGAAGAATGGGAAAAGGTGATAGTAAGTGTGTAATTATAAGAGGGGGTGAATTGAATATTTAAAAAAAAATCTTGTTCAAATATTAACACAAGTGTAGATTTTAATTCACTTATAAGCAAAATTCAAAACTTCTTTGTTTGAGGATTTAAAACGTATGTTTAGATTTTAATTCACAAGTTTAAAAAAAAATTTGTTCGAAAAATAAAATCACTAGACTCAAAGCTTTCTTGATTTACAAATTAAAATACAAATATGAAATTTAATAGTGAATGATTCAAATATAGATTTTAAGTGTTGTGATACCCTGTACATGCTTTGTTTTCACATGAGAAGATTTGCCAGCTGTCCTCCACTGTATGTGAGTCCCACCTATTTTATGACGTCACTCACGTGATTCTGTACGGAAGAGTTCCCTCCTCTGTACGGAAGGGTTCCTCCTCAATTGATATTTAATAATAAATTACATAATTTAGAAGTTAAAAAAAATAAAAATAATTTTAATAATAAAGAAATAAAATTAAATAAATAAGAAGTAAAATAAAAAAAATAATTAATATTTATATTTATGCCTCGCAGGGTTTCACCTCTCGGAGGGTTTAACAAGGTTGTTCCCCCTCAATAGATATTTAATAATTTAAATAATAAAGAAATAAAATTAAAAAAATAAGAAGTTAAATAAAAATAATAATTAATATTTATATTTATGTCTCGCAAAGTTTTACCTCCCGAAGAGTTTAACAGGGTTAGGTTTACTGTTGGTCTAGAGGTTTCTCATCTATGAATAGTGAAGTTTTGGCTTTACCTTATATACTATAGGTGAGAAGAATGAGAAGCTTTTGTCTTATCTGCAAAACCTGTGTAATATTATTGGTTTTGCTGAGAAGTGAGAAGAAACCATGTACATGTTTTGCCTTCACATGAGAAGACTTGCAGCTGTCCTCCACTATATGTTGGTCCCACCTATTTTATGACGTCACCCACGTGACTCTGTACGGAAGAGTTCCCTCCTTTGTATGGAAGGGTTTCGCCTCAATTGGTATTTAATAATAAATTAAATAATTCAGAAGTTAAAAAAATAAAAATAATTTTAATAATAAAGAAATAAAATTAAATAAATAAGAAGTAAAATAAAAAAATAATTAATATTTATATTTATGCCTCGCAGAGTTTCACCTCCCGGAAGGTTTAACAGGTTTGTTCCCCCTCAATAGATATTTAATAATTTAAATAATAAAGAAATAAAATTAAAAAAATTAGAAGTTAAATAAAAATAATAATTAATATTTATATTTATGCATCGCAGAGTTTCACCTCCCGGATAGTTTAACAGGGTTGGGTTTACTGTTGGTTTAGAGATTTCTCATCTGTGAATAGTGAAGTTTTGGCTTTAGCAAATATAAACAACAATATAATAATGAGAATGAAAAGGAAAGCGAGATAGAAATATGATACCACGATTTTTACAAGATTTACGTCCTTATCTTAAGCCAATCGCTATGAGAATTTTCAATATCCCTCCTTCAATAGACGGAGCAGGCTCTCTACTTAGTCTAGTCAGAGTAACCTCTCTTGAGAATGTCCCCTTCTCAAGTCCCTCTATAGGTGGAGTTACCTCTCTACTTCAGTAGGCGGAGTGGTCTCTCTTGAGAATCACCTTCTCAAGTTACAACAAGAATATAAGGAATCCAAATGGAATTATACAATGAATCAGCTCCTTCATTGAGCAAATGAATACAACTGAAGCATACTAATATTCACTCCAAATGATATACAAGTAAAAAGTTCAATGGAGGATTTCTAAGATTTTCTCTCAAAAATATTTCATAAAAATGAAGAATTGGAATAACAAAATTGATATATATGAGAGAGTTGATTTGAAGGTATGAAGTATATAAAATCAGAGCTCAAATGCTCTATTTATAGGCCAAAAGTTCGTACTAGCTGTTGGGCCAAATAAGAAAATGTCAAACTATCCGTTAAGCTCAAAAATTCAAAAATAGCATGTTCAGTCGACTGGGGAGACTAGTTCAGTCGACTGGACCGCGACTGCTCAATTTGCCCGACTACAAACAACCACAACTCTTTCATCCGGACTCTGAATAGGGTCATTCGTTTGTTCAAATTGAATCCCCAAAAGTCTACTTTTCAATGGTTCAAACCTCATAGAAAAATTCATTTTGTACAAAAAGTTATGGCCAAAATACCGAAGGTATGTCAACTTCTTTCACACAATTTTTGCATATTTTTTGCCGAACTTCTTTTGAAATATTTTAAAACACATTTTATACTTTGAAAATGATTTGTTATGAAATGTTTAACAAACCTATGGTCCATTTAAGGTATCTTATGAGCTTTCACACATATAACTAATGGTACGTGAACTTACATAAGTCCTAGTGCATTTACACTTAGAAAATCTTCAAGTCCTTCAAGTCATTTTCTTTTCTTGTTGATTTTTCTCGTGCTCCATGGATCTTAGCTGCTTCTATATGATCTTAATGCTTCATGGCTTATATTTTGCTTTCTCAATTGTGCTTGTGCCATTAAAGTCCTGTGAATACACTCAATTTGCACAAATTATAAGTTTTGATTTGTTATCATCAAAATATGTTAAAACCTAGCTAGGCCAACAAAAGAAGGGTATTGATCTCTCTATAAAAGGGGAACTCACCCAAGCTAAAAGGTTTGTATAACCCATTTTTACTAGTCAAAACTTTATCAAATTACTTTCTTACCTGTTTTCTTTATTAAAACACTTTTAACTTTATCATCGGAGTGGCTAACGGCGAGTTGCCATCGGCCATATCACGTTTGTTCATTTTTACAAGATCCAATCTATTAGCGAGTTCGTTCGAGTTGGATTCAACTCATCAAACAAATGTAATTTACGGGTAACTCCCGTACAGTTGAACAATACATTCATTCAGATTCAGTCTCGTCTCTTCATAAATAGTCATCTTCTATGAGCTCTTTCAATTTTATTTTTTCAAATGCTACATAACAATGAAAATATACACATAAGAATTTATTTGTTTTTATTTAAAGAATTTGTTTTTAACGAGTTTCGAATTTGTGTCGTATTTCGAATTGATACGAAAATTAAACGTGTTAGATAGGTTATTTTCGAGTTACATGGGTTCAACACTAACACAATTTATTTATTAAACGTATTATTGGGTCATGCTATTTTTTAATTTCGTGCCGAAATAGTCGACCATAACCCACTAATTTCATGTAAGGCTCGAGTCATGTTAACATGTCGTTTCGAAAATTCTAACCCTAACTAAAACTTATAACTTATATGTTATAGTTTGCGATAAAAGTTGTGAGTATTTAATAAATATAACAACAGAAGGTTTGCCAAATAACCTGAATTTAACAAGAGTAAATTTCACGGGTGTATCCCTAACATATTCTTAAATTTCCAATTTAAAACTAAAATTTTAGATTTTTTTTAAAAAAATAAGTCTTTAACCAATTAAAGTTTATTCAATATAGCCACCTTGATAATTGCCACTCATCTTTTTTAATGAAAAATATCTTGCGGCTTCAGGGTGCTGGGAAAGGGGCAGGTAGGACCCGAACCCCTCCAAAATTTTAAAATAATATGTTTTTTTTTTTTTTTTTTTTTACCAATCTTTGATTTATTTCAACTAGGAGTGATTATTTCAAGGGGGTTTCATCCAAATAATCAAAAAAATAAATTTTAAAGCACAAGATCTATTAACAAAAATTTTAACGCGCAAGGTCCAATTACGTAATTTCTATGGAAAATAAATTTATATATTTTGCATAACAAATAAATAAATTTATCTATTTAATTTATGTGTTCTTTATACATGTTTTGAAAAAGTACAGATAAATTTATCAGTATTCTTTATACGTGCTTTCAATAATACAGATAAATTTATATGTATTTTTTACACGTGTTTTTAATAAAATAAATAAATAAATTTATCTGTGTTCTTTATACATGTTTTAAAAATGCACAGATAAATTTATTTGTTCTAGGGTATTTTTGTCGCAAAAGGACTTTGCGCGTTAAATTTTTTGTGTGGATAAACCTTACTCGTTAAAAAATCTTATGCTGGATGAAAAACAGTAAACGGCCTATAAATTGGAATGTTCACCAATTTTTCATTATTTCAATATCCATAACTAATTATACAGTCAATACAAGCCTTTGCATGGGCCTGCAAGTTAAGGACGGAATTGTTGGGATTTTGAACACCAATCCCCGAACGAATTAGCCGACGACGCCAACACCGCCACTGTCCGATGTCGCCCACCTCCCAATCTATGACGATCTTACTTTGATCAACTACCACGGCTTCGAATCATCCACCGTCTGCTCTGATACCACTTGTTGGGATTTGAACACTAATCTCCAAACGCGAACGAAAGCAAAACAGTGGCAGAAGGGAGGTTAGCGGCGGCGGAAGGTGGCAGCACTGGCGTCGTCGGCTAATTCTGACAGTGGTTGGGGCGCGACGTGGAGGTGCTTCATAAAGTTTGCTTTCTCTGTCATCTGAAGTGCATATAACTATTTCTTTAAAGACAATCGATTCGTCAATATCTTAGACTTGTACCTGTTCTCCAACTTAACCTAGAGTTCTATCGGATCGCTTTCGTTGATGACTTCCCGAAGAGTGCTATTACCGAGATACAACTGAATCGTACTTTTCGCCAAGTCCCGCATCTCATCCCACTCTTCAACCTTCATTGTTTTCGATTTATCTGACTTATTCTTGAGAGCCTTAATCAGTCATTCGCGCGTCAATATATTCTTCACCATTTGCTGCCATAAGGTGAAGTCGTTGTGGCCGTTAAAAGGTTTAATCATGAAATCCAAACACTTCAACGCTATTAGATTTGTGTCTGACAATCTCCACAATCTAAACAAGTCGCAATAGTAGACGTGTAATCTTTATCCCGTGCAGCTCAAATCAATTCTGATTGTACCCGATCGCTTCTGATTGTACCCATTCACACCCGTTCAATCCCAATCTATGCCAATCTTACTCCGATCAATTACCATGGCTTCGAATTGCCTACCATCGGCTCTAATACCACTTCTTGAGATTTAAATAACAATTTCCAAACGCGAACGTAAGCAAAACGGTGGCCGAAGGGAGGTCGGTGGCGACGAAAGCCACCATTTTTCTTCCGTTTGCATTCGGAAATTGGTGTTCAAATCCCAAGAAGAACTAGGAGTTCATTATTTTGGTGATCACAATTTTTTTGTATATAAATATAAATTATTTTATGTTAATTAATGAATAGAAAATTAAGAATTTACTCTAAGATAAGGCATAATAAATAAAATTGATATTTCAATCTCCAAAATATATAAACAAAATAAAAAAATATAATATAATTGTTTTTTTGTACATTTAAAATCCATAATTTATCAAAATGAAACTCAGCGTTCTTTTAAATTCTAAAAGGTGCTGCTTGGCAAATCTAATTTCTCCCAATAATGAATTTTCATCTTTTCTTAATCTTTTTATATTTGTATTAAATTGTTTTTCTTTGTTTCAATTCTTGTTGTCATGAGAAATGTTTGAGGTCAAAAAAATAGTTAACCAATGTAAAAAAATTTACTAAAAATAAAAATAAGTTATATTTTGTTTGAACTTTTTTTTGTCTTTTTAATTTTTTTTTATTTTTTGGTTTAAAATTTTTATTTTTTAGATTTCTCGTAACGAGATGAACTCAAAAAATATAAAAATTTAGACTAAAGTTGAACAAATTACTATAAATGAATAAAGCTATTTGAAATAAAGTTTTGACAAACACCATCAAAATATTTTATATTTGATTTTACATTATATTTTTGAACCATTTTTCTTTTAATGTATAAAATGAAATTATTTAAAAAAAGCTCGGGGGCCAAGGGCTGCAATGTCCCCAACTATTTCCGTCCCTATCACAAGTGCACGATAAAATTGGTCTTCTAGAAATTAGTTAAAGTGCGTGAAATATCAAAAACAAAAAATTTATACTATGGTTGTTTGGTATTACTGAGGTGGTATTTGGACTTGCTGAAACTAGTAACTTATAAATTGTAACTTATAAAAAAAATTATAAATGTTTAGTGAAAATTATAACTTGTAACTGAAATAAAAAAAAATAATTATAATTTATAATAGAAATCATGGGTGTTTAAAATAAATTATAGTTTGCAACTTAAATTAATACTAGCTTTGCCAGACACTCTTTGAAACTAATATCATATATATTATAGTTTGTAAAAAAAATTATAAATACTTGATAAAAATATTGTTAGCTTGTTGATGAAATAAAATAAAAAATAATTTTAATTTATAGCAGAAGTCGTAAGTGCTTAAAAAATTATAAATTATTATTAAAATTAATAGATAAAAAAATTAAAAACTAACCCCAAAAGTAACACAACACCGCAATAGTATTGGCCGGAGTGGCCAAATGTGAAAACTACAATATAAATTGTGAGAATTTATTTATTATTTTAGTTTTTTAAATATTTTATTTATAATTGTTTTACTTTTTCAAATCGCCTCAAAGAGAAAAATTTTAAAAAATTAAATTTTGATCAAAAAATTAAAAAATACACTAAATATAAAAATAAGCCATCTATAATTTGACTTATGGTCTAATTTTGGATTGGTTGTCTTTTTTGATTATTTTTTTTCATATTTTGATTAATTATTATTTTGTTAGTTTGTCTCGATGAGATAAAACAAAAAAATACAATAATTTGATGAAAAGATAAAAAAGATCACTTCAAACCAAAATAACAAAAATAAAATAAGTAAATAAACAGTTATCCTAAATGGAGAGAATCTAATTAACGGAGTTTTATAAAAAAAAATTCTTTACTGAAATTTTTTTAACATTTGCCCAAATAATGATAAATTTAGATTTCTTTTGTGAGGAGAAGTCAAAAATAATAATCTAAAAATAAAAAAAAATTCAAATAAGGCAAAATAAGTTATATTTTTAGAATCGTTTATTTGTGATGAGTCGATAAAATTTTTTAAAAAAATCTTAAAGAGCAAAAAGAACCATCCCAAACATAACCCTAGGGACCACGCGACGTTTTCTGTCAAATAAAATAAAATCCCAACAGATGAAGAATTGGAATAGGGCCAAAGTGAAAATATATTGGGCGATACTTTAAATTAATGTGTAAATTTCGTAATTGACCCATTTTACAATTAGGTGAAAGGATTTGGTGAAAAAGAAGTAATGAACCTTGGTATTCCATGATTTTAACCGTCTGTTTGCTTGCATGAATATAAAATGAAAAAAGATAAAAAGATAAGATATATATATACAGTGACGGAGTCTGAAATTTGGTTCGAGAGGGTACAAAAATATAAATATCCATGATAAGCAAAATATTAAAATATGCATTCTTACAATTTCTTTTTTTTTTTTTACAATTGATCGCGACGGATTTTCATATTTTGAAAATTTTTCATAACAGTATCATTGCTAACTCTATTAAAAACATCTCTCTCTATGTAAGTTACCAAACTATCGTTCATTTACTGATCACCCATTCAGTTTTGCAATCGATTATTCACAATATTCATAGCTGAAAATACACATTCGACCGTAGCAATTGCAACTGGTAAGATCAATGCCAAAATAATGAGCAAGTAAACTAATTGATATACTTTATCTTTTCCAGTCTTCATCATTTGTTTAGCGAGATGAGTAATTCCATTCAACCTTAAAAAATTATTATTTGATCGCATATCAAAAATATATGTATCAAGCTGATCATGAAGTACCATAAACTCAATTGGAGAAAAGTCGTTCAGATAATATTCAGCAAGAGGAATCAACATCTTCTTATCAAAATCAAAAAATGAATTCGATAGATTCAGACATACCACACAGAGCAACAACTCACTGTTCGCCTTTGTGAAACGAGAATTTAATTCTTGAAGTTGCATATCGATGATAACATAGAATAACTCGACGCGAAAATAATGTAAATTTGCCGTTTGTTGAGTTTTGCGTCTTTTTCGCCCTTAAGCTACAAAAGTCATCATCCATATTAAGAACATTAATTCCATTCTTCTCACAAAAAGAATAAACATCATCAAGTAAAGATGTCCATCCACTTTCTCTCATCATTTGAAGCCGTTTCTTAAAAATTTCAACCAAATTCATAGCATTCACAATATCTTGATCTTTCCTTTGTAATGCTTGTGATAATTCAAATGTAATAGCCAATACTTGCCTTAACAATATATTTGCTTTTGCTCGTTGTTCGAAATTGGAACTATCCTCTGCAATAATTTTCAGCACATCAATCACTGCTGAAAACATATTCATCAAGCTAAGCAAGGTATTATAATGTGAATCCCATCGTGTATCACCAGAACGTTTGAGGCTTGTTTCCTGATTTAAGATTTGTCCAGTTGAAAGCTCTCTAACATTAAGTGCTGCAACAACTTTTTTCACTTGTTTGTCTCTAAGAATATTCTAGCGTTTACATGATACTCCAACAACATTCACCACATTACTAACAAGATGAAATAGTAGTGCAATTTGATCGTGATTCTTTGCCACGGCCACAAAATCCAATTGCAGTTGATGCGCAAAGCAATGAACATAATATGCAGAAGGATTCTCCTTTAATTTCAGTGTTTTAGGACCATTCAACTCACCTTTGCATATTACTTACCCCATTATAGCCTTGCCTCCTTAATCTTGAAATACTTAATCCAAGCCTACAAAATAATGTCTCTACAGCTTTCTTGAATGATAGAGCATTGATATTAGCAACATGCTCAATACCCAAGAAGCGTTCAATGACATTGCCTTCTTTGTCAACATATCGAATTGCCATGCCATTTTCTCTTTTATTGATATATCACGAGATTCATCAATTAAAACTGAAAAGAATGCATCACCAAGATCTTAAGCAATCATTTTGATGGTTTCAAATACAGCTACACTACCAATATCTTTCTAAATTTCAGGAACTACCAATTTCAGATTCTGCGAAGCATTGGTCAGTGCAATTACATTGACTTCTTCATTGTGGTCGGCAAGAAATTTCAGAAGTTCAAGAAAATTTTCTTGTTTAGTTGAAGTTTCAGATTCATCATGACCACAAAATGTAAGTCCTTGTCTTAGGAGAAACCTAAGCGAATTCGATAATCAAGTCAAGCTTGGTTTGACTGATTATCAAAAGCCGTTCGAATGTGTTGCTTTTGATTTAATAAATTTTGATATTTAGTTGAAAGCTTGATTGCGTGCACTATTAAGGCCTTCCACATGAACTTGGAATTTTTTTTTTTCTTTCCATTACAAAACCATTACGGAACCCCTCGCCAACAAAAGAATCACCACCTGATTGGTCTCTAATTTCTGGCTTAAAAAGATAGCAACACAAGTAAAATGCAGCATCTTTTGCTATACTATACTCCAATCATGGAGCAAATTCACTAAAACAAGCCTGGTTAAATCGTCGTAATTTTTGTCCAAATGACTTTTGTGAAAATTTATGATCACGAAGTTGACAAGGACCCTTCCGCAGATATGCTCTACGTATTTGGTCTCTGTTATTAGGATTATAACTACTAATCTGATGTCGTAATCTTAAATCTGCAAGAAGATCTGATAAATTGATTTGTACGTAACTTTATTTTAACAATTGAGAATTATTTTCTCTTTTTTCAGATCTTTCTGTTTTCAAGTGTGATTTTCTTTTAAAGAATTTTTTCATACCTATTCAAAAAAATAAAAAATAAAACAAAAAAATCAACCTACACTCAACCCAAACTAAGAAATTTCTTTATCATAACAATTAAAAAGAATCAACAGTTTCATGTTGTTAAGAGTCAGATTTCTGTTAAAATCCCAACTCCAGAATAAAAAAATTTGATAGGAAAGTAATTCACAAAACAAGCTTAACCTTACTATTTGTCTTACTAAAAAATCAAAAATCAAAAATAAAAAAAGTTGCCTAACTATTTTTCAAAAAAGAACAAACATATGAAAAGAGAAAAGAGAAAAGGCATTGTTCTTTTTTTTTTTTTTAAAAAGATGTTCACAGAATCACAGTGGGAAGTCAAGACTTATACGTGTCGCGGCGTCGCCTGTCGACTATTTCTTTGTCTGGCTGTGGGAAGTGAACACTGAAGCAGTGAAGCGGCTAAGCAAGCGGAAGCGGGTGAATCGCCTCTCTCTCTCTCTCTCTCTCTCTCTCAGATCTCAGATCTGGCCGTGCCCGTGTGGGTTTTGATCGGTTGAAACCAACAAGAATCACCCCTCTCTCTCTCTCAAATCTTGCCTCGACGCCCGTCGCCGTCGACGCCTCATTGTCGTTGTCGGCGGAAACACTCGTTGTCGAAATCGCCTATCTCTCTCTCTTTCTCTCTCTCTCTCTCAGATCGGCAGAAACGCTCGTTGTCGTCGCTGCGCTCAATCTCCCGGCCTCGTCGCCGTCGACGCCTCTCTCCATCTCTCGTCAGTCGTCTCACCTCAATGGCTCAGTCCTCACCAGTCACCTCTGCGGCGCTGCGGACTTAACGGCTACTATTAGGGACCTTAGGGTTACAAGTCGCAACAGGGGCACAGTTTTAATTGTTATTTTTTTAAATATATATATACTAATTTAAAAAAATTCAGGAAGCGCACGTGCCCCGTGTTCCCTTCTTCCGTCTGCCACTATATATATATATATATATATATATATATATAATACTATGAAATATAGAATGTGATATATAATAATTAGAAGAAGAAGTGAAATTATATATACTATTAAGGGTGTAAAAATGGTTCGAGACTTGATGGGAACTTGAAATTTGTTCGAAATTCGTCACTGTAGAAGTTCGGCTCGGCTCGTCGCCGGGCTCGGACCGCTACTGTTTAAGGACCGGGCTTGGGCCGCCCGTTAAAGTCCACCGGCCCAGCCCGAGTCTAGCCCGCCCAAAAAAGGCCCGAGGCCCGCCGCCGTAAGCCCGCCACAAGCCTGGGTCTGGGCTAGTCGTTGGGCCCGGCCCGACCCCCCTCCAACGGTTAGTTTTCTTGATCAACGGCTAGGATTAGTTTTTTTTTAAATAGACGACTGTGATTATTTGACCGTTAGGCCCGGCCCGGCCAATGGTTAATTTTTTTTTTAAAACAAATTTTTTCCTATAAATAGGGAGCCTCCTTTTTATAATTTTCTCATTCAAACAACTCTCTTTTCTCTAATTTTTCTCTTTAATTACTCGGTGATATTCGGGTTTTGTACAATTGTTGACGAATCAAAGAGTAAAAATCAAGAGTCGAGATCAAAATCAAAACACAAATCGATCGAGATCAAGATTAAATATCAGAGTTTCTTAATTCGGTTTGCTTTATTTTTTTAATTTAATTTAATTTTTTATAATTTTTTATAATTTTTTTAAATTCTAGTTTCTATTCTCTAAAAAACTAATTTTTTTTACAATTTAAATTCTAGTCTCTAAAAAAATTAATTAATTTGTTAAAATATTTAATTAAATTTTGAATACATTTTTTAAAAATTCTATTTCATTTTTTATTTTTTTAAATTCTAGTATCTATTATCCAAAAAATTAATTTTTTTTTTGCAATTTAAATTATAGTCTCTAAAAAAATTAATTTATTTGTTGCAATAATTAATTAAATTTTGAATACATTTTTTAAAAATTCTAATTTTTTATTTTGTTTTTAATTTTTTTAAATTCTAGTCTCTATTTTCTAAAAAAATAATTTTTTTTTACAATTTAAATTCTAGTCTCTAAAAAAATTAATTTATTTGTTGCAATAATTAATT
>JAOTRH010111741.1:2500-15293 GCA_034768845.1 Heliamphora exappendiculata | reverse complement strand
GAATTGAAATACTTTCTTGGAGTCGAGGTGGCACGAGGTAAGAAGGGTATCTTTATCTCCCAGAGAAAGTATGTGCTAGATATTCTTGCTGACGCAGGGCTGTTGCATGCAAAGGGGGTCGAGTCAACTACAGACTCGAGTGTTAAACTTCTCCCTAATGAAGGTGAGATTTTTCCTCATTCCGACAGATATAAGAGAATGGTTAGGAAGTTGAATTATTTGATAACAATGACAAGACTAGGCATAGCCTTTCCTGTGAGTGGTGAGCCCTAATTCATAGCTGCACCTCGGGTCCCACATTAGAATGCTGTGGTTAGAATTCTACGCTATATCCACAGTAATCCCGGTAAGGGGTTGCACTTTAGTGATCACGACCACTCTATGATGAAAGGATATTCTGATGCTGACTGGGCGGGATGTTGTCCCATTGATCGGCGGTCCACTTCTGGATTCTCTATATTTATCGGTGGTAATCTTATATCTTAGAAGAGTAAGAAGCAGGACATGGTTTCGAGGTCAAGTGCAGAAGCAGAATACCGAGCCATAGCCTTGGCCACATATGAGATTTTGTGGCTTCGTCAATTGCTTAGTGAGTTGGGCGATCCCTCCAATGGCCCAACGAAGTTTTGATGTGATAATAAATCTGCAGTGTTTATTGTCATGAATTCGGTGTTCCACGAGCGTATTAAACATATCGAGGTGGACTGCCATTTTATTCGGCATGGGTATTAGAATGGTGTGATTGTGTTCGGTGCGATTCGTACGGGAGAGCAGTTGACAGATATCTTTACTAAGTTTGTTCCAAGTCCTCGGGTTCAATACATATGTAACAAGATGGGCATGCTAGATATATATGCACCAGCTTGAGGGGGGTGTTAGTTTTATTATAATTATATTAGTTTTATTATTATTATTATTATCCGGTGTGGTTGGGTACACCGTATCTTATTATGTAGTCTCGTTGTTCTATAAATAAACCGTTATATACTCTATTGGGGTTAACGCCTTCATTCAACCTAATCATGTCTGTTAACAGTTATTCTATTATCAATCCAGTTGATTGTTCTATTACCAATCCATTTGAAACAGATTATATTGTTGTACTTTGGATGAGGTATCCTCCTTAGAGAAGTCCCTCATGCAATGATTGTTTTTTCTTCATTTTCCCCCCGATAAGCTAGCGATGAAATGCAAAATTGTATCAAACGCAATTACTTGACTTTGCTGTTAGGTGACAGATTCACTTGGAGTGTGAAGTTGATTGCCCTATGTATTGTTGACCACATACATTTATTTATTTGAGTTGTATCCTGAATAGCTCTGAACTACTTTCTAGTATAGGCTTTGCATACTTAATTACTGACATAAACCTTGTTCAGATTTTCCTCACATCAAAACTGGCTACATACAGGTGCTCATCAATCAACTGAAGGGTGTCGCCCCAGCAATCCAAAGTTCAATAATTGAGCTTACAGAGGAAGTGAACAGTATTTCTTCCTGTCTTCCCCCCGCTACCAAGCATGATGGCAGATCAATCGCACCTATCCAGGCACAGAGCAGTGGAAGAGCAGTGGTGATTTTTCTGTGAATGCTATTTTTCATGGAGAATGTTAACATTTGCCCTGCATTTTATATTTGCATCCATATAGCTAACTGATCCTTTTGGGTTGCACAGGAAAGTAATAGTGATGAAGTTGCTGATGTGACTTCGAGATTGTCAACAGTTCAGCTTGAGAAAGTGTCAGCAAGTCCCCCTGCTTTAAAACTCCCTCCTTTGTTTAGCGTGACACCAAATTCTTCTGGGAAAGGTGGGAATGTGCAAAAGCGAAACACCTTTAATCAAGCAGAAATTATTTCAGAAAGGAAGTCCGTGGACCAGTCTCTGTCAAACAGCCACATTGATAATCCCCCCCGAGGTTTGCAGTTTTATGTTTTTTCCCCTAAATCCATTTTTCCTAGGATTGTGAAATGCATTTAATGTTTCAATTTAACTGACCTTCAAATGGCTTTACTTAAAATGTTTAATTCTTTATCTTTCGTGTTTCCAGATAGTGACAATTCTTATGCCCAGAACTTAAAGCGATCTGTCAGAGAAGCTGCTCTTTCAATGAATTCTTGCAATTTTGAATCATCACACGACAACCAGTCCGATGATAGCTCCGAGCACTTCTTTATTCCTCTTTCGGGAACTGGGTTTTCTCGCATTCACCCAGATAAAACACTTGGTTCAGTTAGGAGTAAACTGTTGTTTGCATCTCAAGATCTTTCGATTGAGAAACGTGTTCCCAATGGTCATGCCCAGAGCAAGTACAAGGAACTACCACATGTATTAAATGATATAGATTCATTTCATGAGTATGACGGGGTAAATGATTTTCTCTTTGCTGCTGCGTCAAATTGCACAGTTTCTGATTCACAGAAGTCAATTTATGACATGGATGAAGCTCAGGATCAAATATTTTCACCTACTTTGCTAATGGACACATCATTGATGGGAGATTCTTATGAAGACTTGCTTGGTATGTTGGCAATATCTGATTTTTTTGACATCCATTATGTGTTAGGTTTCTCATCTTTTTATGCCTTGCCTCTGTTTTTGCTACTCATGCTACATATAATACTTGGATATTCTTTAGTCCCCAGTTCCTTTGGAGCAATGACACAGATTGCCCCTAATAGTATATACGTTTGTACATGAAAGTTTAAAAAATAAGACATGGTTTTTTAAGTACAAAAACAAAAAACATGCACATGGACAGTTCTGCAGTGTCAATTATCAGGTCTTCTGCTTAGAATGTTGTTACATACCAAAATCCTTATCTTTGGAGGATTTTGTATTATCTGCCTATCTGGCATGAAGATTTCATCATTTTTTGCCAACCAATCCTTCCATTTTTTTAACAATCCAAGTGATGCAGGATGTGGAGGGACGAGATGGAAGAAGGATAGCACATCAGGGTCATAACCCTAGCACAATGCCACAACCTTCATCTTAATTTTTTATTAATCAACTCCAGATAATATATGAAAATTCTTTTATTTATAAGCTTAAAACCTTAATTTAAAAAGGAAACTAGAATTCTAAAGTAAGTGAAAGTAAAATAAAATCGTAAATAAAAGACAACTAAAAATAAAATGAATATTTAAATAGTTAAAATAAAATTGTAAATGAGCCTTAGTATTCCACATCATTCTCTTTCATTGAGAGAAAGAACTCGATTTCAAATTTGTCTTGAAATACTAAACTTTACCATACCAAGGGATATAATATTTTGAATATGCAAGTTGCTTCAATTTATTTGCGTTCTAACTAGTCTTGATTTTGAGACTGTTGACAAAGTTCACTAGGCATGGATTGAACACCCAATCAAAGTATTCAACACTAATGAAATCAATTTGTTTCGTCTTAAGGGAGTTTTCTGTTGGTTGATAATCAATAGAACTAGACAAGTTGAGTAGGCTCTCATGGTCAAGAGACTATTTGTTTGGCAAACCCATTTTCTACATGAAAATTTCTTGCCTTCAATGTTTGGATAAGAAGTAGGATCAGCTAACTTATGAAATGGATTAGAATCATACTAATTTTGATCCAGCATACGGTAGTGTTGCTGAGTAGGCATTGAGACGGGAGACCCCGGAGTTGACATCCCATTGATTTTTGAAATTGTAGGTTTCAACAAAATATTGTTTCCATTCTACAAGAATGTAACAGTATTATTTTCTGTATTATAAGTGGCACTAAATTCTTCCATTTATGGATGGTTGAGTTATACATGCAAACTATCCATAGGAAGGACGTCACACCGAATTTTATCAAAATAGTCACCCGTCTGAGTAGGAACCAAACGGCTTTGGGAGACTAAAATTTGAAGTGTTATCAGTCCAAAGCAGTTGATAAGGTTCGGGGTGGGGTTCAAGCTTAAGTCTCATTGTAGTGACATATTTTTTGGATACCGCATTTATTGTTCTGTTCAAAGCAGTTGATAAGGTTTGGGATGTGTGTGTGTTTTAGCTATACCCTTTTTTTGTTCTGTGGTGGCTGGTTAAATTATTTTGGGTGGGGGGTGGTTGGGTTTTTGTTTTGTGTATCAAGGATTGTGGTGGGTGTGAGTGAAGGCTGACTAGGCTGGGTTAGGTGTTTTCGGGCTGGGATGTTGTTTTTTTTTTTTTGTGCTGGTGTAGTTGTTTGGCTTGGACTGGGCTGGTTTATTGATTTACTTTTTTTTTTTGGTTTTGTTTTGAATCTGGGTTTGGATTGGCTGTGGCTGGGCTGATTTTTGGATGGCTTTTGTCAAGTTCTAGGTTGAATGTAGTATTATGGGTTGGGTTTGTCACCCTGCCCCCCAATCGACTTCTTCGTCGCGAACTGGTTGTTGGGCGATCTAGGGTTTTGAGAGAGAGAGAGAGAGAGAGAGGAGATGGGGAATCAACCTTGGCAAATCTAGTTCCAGGCACGTCGGTAGTAATGGAAGGACACGGTGGCGGTCGATGGTGGGGCCACTAGTAGATGTCGATGGCGACAAAAGACTCGAGACTGGAGTGGGATGGCTGGAGTTTGGAGTCGCGATGATGTTTTGATGATGCTTTGGCCAATGGTGAAGATGGCGAAGGTTGGATTGTGATATCTGGGTCACGATTGTTGGATTGCAATAGTTGGGTCGCGATTGGTGGCTGGGAGTGTTGAGTTCGACAACTTGGCTTGTTGATTGCGATTTTTTTTGTCGTTGAATGAACTTATCCCTAGAGGGAAAAATGAACTTATCCATTTTTAGAATCCTAATAAAAATGGAAAAATTCTAATTAAAAGACAATTAAAAATAAAACTATTATTTAAATAGGTTAAACAAAATTGTAAAAGAGCCTTAGTGTTATGCATCACTAAGTATACTTAAAAAGGTATTCTCTCTTCCCCTCACCCCGAAGTAAAAAACTTGTGTGTTCCTGTGTAAGAAAGAGAGACCAAAAGATCAAATGTATGGTTGGATTTTTTCTAGAACGCGGATCGTTCCAAAACAAGGAGTGAAAACGGGAACGTGGTACACCACATGTTCTAAATTATGGTACGATAGGGGTAGATTTATATTGCTTATAATATTAGAATGTATTTGTTTTAAGCAAAAAGATATCATCAAGCAATATAATTTTTTAATTTGTTCCTGTGAAGAACATATCTTAAAGTACATATCTCAAGTGAAGTACACATCTTAGAACTTTATAACTTTTTTTTTTTTGCTTTTTTGTCTTGCTAATACTTCACTTTCTTTATATTTTAGATTATGGCGTTTAGTTTTTTTATCCGCAATGAAAAGTGTGTAAGAATAAATAGAAAACACTTGAGAGGTCACTTTGGATCGCTAAACTCACTGTTTTGAAACGAAAGTATGCCATGTTTTGGAACTTGCGTTCCAAAACGTAATTCACGAGGGTGTGAGCGTTTTCTGGTAACAAATGCTTCATTGTAGATCGTGCTGTCTTTTTAATTATATTTTTGTTTTGAAAGTTTGTTTTATTCTGTTGCAGCACCATTATCAGAAACCGAAACCGCTTTGATGGAGCGCTGAAATCTGTGGACAGCCCTTTTGCTGCATTCTCTATCCAATTACTGTTTACCTTGTGTTTTCATTTATCAGTTGGGAACTTCTTCTATCCAATTACTTGGTGTATGAAATGGGGCTTGTATGAATCCCTGCCTTGTCATTTCTGCCCTCTCGGGCCTCTCCTATATAGGCACAATCTATATACAGTGTTCGGGAATGGAGGGGACTACAAACATTTGCAGCTTTGCTATACATGCTTGACAGATTCCTTGACCATGAGATGATCATGTGCTGACCGGTTCAAGTGTTGAGGCTGAAATTACTTCCCAACCAGATCATCATTCTGGTAGGGAATTCTACTCGAATTTAGGTTATTCTACAACTAATGTCTTGCCCAGAAGTAAAAATGCAAAGTCTGATGGTGAAAGATCTAGCAAATCTTCCAACTGTTAGCTCCTTCAGCGTTGGATGATGAATGTTCTTATCCTTTAACTGTACTGTCTCGGTTGACCGTCACGTTTTTTTCCCTTCCCCGACTAGATAATTTATATGTATCGATTGCTGTATTGCTTGGGATACAATTATGTCTGTAGGATATAGATAAGCGGTGAGAATCTTGGGTGTAGCAATGCTTTAGTTTGTGATTCCTTTCTTAGATGAGAGGTGAGAATTTTCATTTCTTTTTTCATTATGGCCTCATTTGTAATATTTTGCTTCTCATCATATAACTGATGCTATTTAAAGCAATTTTCCAGTGATATTGAGTCTCTAGGGTTTATGCACTAACTAATTGTACAGTAGTCACAGAAAGAGAAGAAACAGAGTCGGAACCGACACAGATTACCACCTGAACTGTTCTGAATTCAATGCTTTCAAGCGTTTGGTCATCTATTTTATTTTGAGATTAAATTATTCTACACTTTTGGCATTCTTACAATTTTCAGGATTGTTTCAGGGGCATATCTTGCAGCATTTTCTTCATCTTGGAATGACTTGTGATGGAAGATTGGTGGAGGGAGGTGAAAATGTGAAGTTATTTTGTATGTATCTCTATCCTTTTCAACCCTTCAATCTTTCCGAGAACAACTTAAGAGGATTAATGTTTAAATGCAAGTAATTGTTCGTTTATAAATGCTGTTAATTTACGAGTTAATTACACTGAAACATAACATGCTGTTAATTTATGAGTTAATTTCACTAAAACCCAATTTATTTCAGTGAGTGACCATCTCTGTTTTTTTCCCTCTTCCCCTATCCCTCAAAGCCCGATTTACTTAGGTTGAGTGCTAGCGTTTTACTAATAGAATGAGAAGTAAGGCTCTTCTGCCCACAAGTTTGATTTATTTATCTTTCGAATGAACGAGTTCGAGTGACTTGATTTATTGTACTAGGGTCATGCAAAGTTATCGGGCCAAGTTTGAGCCGAGTTTCATGATTGTTTACATAACAAGAAAATCTTGAATGAGTTTTGTTTGAGTCAAACGCGACTAAAGTGGGAGCAACTTGGCGTGTGTTTTTCTGCGTATTACTTTACAATCTTATTGATTAAACAGTACTCCACTAGGTTACCTCTGACTTTGGCGGTTTGCAACAGGAGAGGATTCTGAGCTAATACAATCGTTTGGCTATTTTTATTTTTATTTTTATCGTCTATTTTTGTTGGTCCATTGCTGCATTTTGGATTGAATTGCTATTTCGTTTTTGATTTATTGATTTTTTTGGATGGTAGCCCACTAAACAATTGGACTCGTTAATCGTTATGGGGTCGACCAATTGATGAACAGTCACAACGGGGAGCTCCACCAACTTCTATGGATGTGCGTTAGTTTTGGCCAACAATGGTGGATGATTTTTTATAACAAGGAAACATATTAGATAGGATAACATGAAAAATTATTGTTTGCATCAATCAGAAAACAAATAACCTTTCTACGAACTTGGGTCTTGTTTACCAAAAATAAACTATCCTCCGTCGGAGATCTACAGAAATTTTAAAGTATCAAGGTTATATTAGGAACTTTTGTCTTGTTTAAAGATTTTGTCAGAAGAACACAGTGAATAGAATCAAAGGTAATAAAAGAATTTTATTACTTTGAGAAATTGTAACTGTTTATAGGAACTAGAAATGGAAATTACAAACTGAAAATTTAAAGTATTGGACTGGAATTGAAATGACTAGAAATTGAAACAAAGTGAAAAGGAAAATTACCAAGAATGAAAATAAAGTAAAAGAGATAAAAATCAGGCCGTTGCCAAGTTGAGTGTCCACAATGATTATGTGCCACATATTTATAAAAAATTTTATAAAAAATTACTCATAATCGTTAGTGACTTTCCACAATTATTTCACATATAAAATGCTTCGAACGATGATAAATGTCATTTGTAATTTTTTTTAATCGTTGCTTTTTTTTTTGATTTTTACTTGCCATCTTTAGGAATATGAACATTTTAAATATGTAATTATTTTTTATTAAACTTTTATAAAATACGACAACTTATTTAGATAAAAAATAATATTTTCAATAAAAAATATAAAATATGATATAAATAGGTCTACATCGATCCCCTAGCAATACCCTTTTATAGCAATATCCTATTAAAAATACTAAATAATAAGAGAACGTCATTATCATATGTGTATATATATATATATATATATATATATATTTTGTGGAGACAATTGGTGGGGATTAAAACATTGCTATGAGTTTAGCATTAAAAAAACAACAGAGGGAAGGAGCCCAGTGTGTAATGGTACCTAAAATTTTCTTTAAGGTACACATTTATTAAAATTGAGTAAAAATGTAATATCAATGTTTTTAATTAAGGGTAAAATAACTGATGCTTCATGAGGTATGTAGTTAATACGCACTAAAGCACTATGTGTGATAGGTTTTTTATAAGATTTTTTGTGAACTTTTTTATTTTATTTGGTTTTATTTTTTTTTTTATCTTTTTTATTTATCATAATAAAACAAATTTAAAAGCGTATCTGTGTTGGTTAAAGTTGAAAAAAATTTGGTTAAAGTTGAAAATAATTCATTAAAGACAAAATAAATCTTATAAAAGTGTTGAAATGGTTTTTTTTTTGTTATATTTCGCGATCGCTATGTGTTTAAATAGAATTTAGCTACATATTACGTATAATAATATAAAATAAAACGTGGTTTAAAAGAATATGAGATTAGGCTAATTTTTTTACAAATTTTACATATGAGGTCTTTATTTAAAAATGCTAGTGTTTGTTTTGTATTTTTTGAGTTGGATTAGCAAAGCTGGTGAATAAGTAATTCACTAGTTTGGGTGGATTATAAAATCTCTGTTGAGGTAGTTTTGGTAATTTAGAGTATTTGTCCAAAAATTGTAGGACGAAAATATTTTTCCCATCCTATTTTAGTGCCATCGTACTTCTCTGCCGTGCTTTTCGCCCCCTCATTCCATAACTCCTCTCATTCCATAACTCTGGGGACGACAACTCTAGCAGCGCTTTTCGCCCCCTCATTCCATAACTCTGGGGACGACAACTCTAGCAGCACTTTCAACTACACCAAACTCTGTGCATGTTGGAATGATGTTACTAAAGTCGAAAGCTTTTTCAACGTCTGTGAGTGAACTTCACAGTTCCATCGACAATATGCTTCACTTTGAAATGACTGAAATGAAGCTCGCCGAATCAGAAATGTCTGATCTCATCAAAGCGCAGATCGCTAACTATCCTCTCTATCCAAAACTAGTGTTTATATATGTTGAATGCTGAAAGGAGTAATTTTGTTCTCAGTCGTCAAGAGTGGTAATTTTGAAAATGAACTAAAATAATTATATATCACATTATTCAATTTTACCAAAATAAATATGAATTTGTGTAATCTATTATATTATTTTATTTAAATTAAATACAAAAAAATTAATTTCATCTCACTCATAATTTTATATTATTATCAATTCATATATTAATTTCACTTCATTATTAATTAAACCCAACCTACACTGATTCATAAATGAGTCCTTGAAGTATATTTGGCAAAAAATGAAATCTAAAGGGATATGCATTATACGTGATTCTTGATTTTTAGGAGTTACAATTTTTTAGTTTGGGTCAATTGTTTACTTATTTTATTTTATTTATTTTTTATTTTTAGTAAAATTTTATTGTTTTATTAAATTTTTATATTTTTAATTTTTTTTGTCAAGAAAAATCAAAAAGTAAAATGTTATGATCAAAATATAAAAAAAAATAAAAAAATAATTTTTTAAAAAAATTATAAGAAATAATTTATTTATTTATTTTCGTGTTTAGTAATTTCTTGATATATATTTTTAACAAATATTTATTTTTTAAAACTTCTCTCATCAAATTTTATATATCTTTTGTTAAAATATTTATTTTTTAAATTTCTTATGTCAAAACTATTTGAAAAACCAAAAAAGTTTCAGTAAAGGAAAATAAACAAAATTCTAATTTTTTCAAAACCCAAATTAGACCTCAAAGCTATAAAAAGATACACGTAAATTATCTGGAATACCATAAAATATATAAAATAAAATAAAATAAAATCAGACCTCAAGATCCAAAAAATACCGCTTGTTGCCAACCTATGTAATGGGGAGAGAGCAAGTGACCCACGCGCCTTTAAACCGCGTAGAAATTGATCCAATCGCCCCACGCTAGAAGTTCGATGAATTGGAGTGTTTCGTTGAACTCCAACAAGCGTCACACGCGACATTTTCTTGTCCTGTCATGATTAATTGGAAAATAACCACGCGCCCCTCAGGCGCGTGAGTTGATGCGTTCTATTGTCATCAACTTAGTTCCCAATTCTAGCCTTATTTTCTGTAGCTCTCAAGTATGGTAATTGATATTAGCGGCGGATAGTGTGTATTTAAAAATTAAAATAAATTTTAAAAATAAAAAATAAATTAATTTAATTTTAAAATTATGAGTAGTTATAATTTTAAAATTTGGTAATAAATAAAACCAAATAAATTTGTTTTGGTAGTAAAAATTTAATTAAGAGTATTTTTATTATACAAAAACTTTACACAGCTTTGTTACACTAAAATGATCATCAATTATTATTATCCGGATAAAAACCAAAAGTAAGAAAAAAGAAAGCTTTGTTCGGGACAAATTATTAGATACTCTTAGATTATCATGCAAGTGATATTACATAATATTTTTAATAAATAAATAATTATAATTTATATAACGTGTGTTGTTTTTATCTCATAATTATCCAAACATAAGTGAGTAATTATGTATTTATCGTAAAATTTATCGCTATAATATTGAGTGAGAGTATTACATGAAATTAAAGTAATTATTTAACAGTTTCAGAGCACCATGTAACATTGTCTATGCAGTGCATTTATATAATCATGTAGTAAATAATACTTTAGTGAAATAATGGTGGCTCATTTTTTTTTAACAAGTAAGAGATAAATGGTGTCTCACTTAGCGTGTTTGACCTAATTTTTTTTTTTTGTAAATTTTTATTTTTTTTGAATTTTTTTAAATAAAAAAATAGATGTAAAAAATATAAAAAGTGCCAATTAATTACCGTAAGAGGCCAAATACCCCCCTGTTTGGCTTCACATATTTTTTTATGAAAAAAATCATGGCTTCACATATTTTTTTATGAAAAAAATCAACTTTTAAGGTACACTATTTGGCATACTAAAAAAATTACCAACTTCTTTTTTCAAGAAAAAAGCTTATATATATCACAAATACTCTAGCTTTTTTAAAGGATAAAATGACTATAATAACTTTAATTAAAAAAGTTAACTATTTTCACAAAAAAATGTCAATATTTCAAATACTACAATTTATGCCCCGATTGGTAACTAGCTTAAATGTTAACTTTTTTTTTTTTTGCGTTTTTAGCCAAAAAGCTAAATTGAATTCAAAGTAAATTGTTTGGTAACTTAATTTTTAAGTTACTTTTTTTTCAAATTGGTTATTTAGGTAAAAAGTTAATTTTTTTGTTTTTTGTTCAAAATTGACAATTTTATCATTTTATATATTTGATATTAACAATTATATGTAATTGATAGTGGTAGTAAATAAGTTATGAATAAGGGGTATTATTGTATTTTAAAAGTAGTAGGAGTTTAATTTGAATATTCTCGAAATTTGTGTTTTGATTTGACTTTTTAATTTTTTTATTTTTTTACCAAACGAGAAAGGTTAATTTTTATTTTTTTTGCTTTTTTTTAGCCAAAAAAATCAAAAAAATCAAGTTGCCAATCGGCGCCTTAGAGTTCATTTGACAACATGACTTTAAGCTAATTTTTTAATTTTAAATTATTTTAAGCTAAAAAATTCGTTTGATTAAAAAAATAGTAACTATTAAACCATCAAAAAACCAAATAAACTAAACATAGAAATTTTTATAGATGACCTTTAGCCTATGAAATTTTTATGGTCAAACATTCTAATTTTTTTGTTATGAAAGCTAAACTTTATAAAAATTAAAATTTTTAAGCAAAAGATGTTTACAAAAAACTAAGTCAAATAGATGCTTAAAATGCATTAATATTTTTTATTCATCAATATCATTATTTAAACAATATTTTTTACTTATTAAAAATATTACATAAATAATACCACTTAATAATATTCAGAGATTACTTAATAATGTTCAATGAAATTGACCGATGCTACTCCAGTAAGGACGAATAATTAGTAGGCGTTTTGAGGTTGAAATTCATGAGAAAGCTAAGAAAGAAAATAGCAATAATAACAATTCTAGTGAACCAAACACATCAACAATCAGCAGAAGAGATTGCTTTTCTTTCCTCTCTCTCTCTCTCTCTCTCTCTCTCTCTTCCCAGTTTTTTTTTTTTTTTTTTCTGATTTCGATCACTGACCGGCCCATTATACACAAAATTTCGCTTTCTGTGCTTTTCTTTTTCTTTGCTTTTCTCTGCTTTTCTCTGTTTTTCTTTCTTATCAGGATCAGGAAAACCTTCCTATAGATATCAACAACTCTAATTTCTCCCCTATGTCCCTCTTTCCCTCTACATGTACGTATCCATGTATATATGTATATTTCAATGAATGCTATGTAATTATGTTTTACCCTATACTTTCGCTTTTATGATTTTGATTTTTCTTGTAGGTGACAACTGATCAAGAATGATATCTGGGCCTCGTAGATCATACCCAGATCTCGCTATCTTTTGATCTGACCGATTAGCTGTGAGTATTTATCGAACTGAAGAAGAAAGAAAGGAGGTCAGTATTCATCTTG
>JAOTRH010111720.1:0-15294 GCA_034768845.1 Heliamphora exappendiculata | reverse complement strand
TGGGTGGGGGAAAGGTTGAGTAGAGAAAAGGGTGGTGAAAGAAGTAGCGATAGAAAGTTAGCGTGAAAAGAAATAAAAATTTAAAATTTTTAAAAAATAGTTATTGTACTTGAGAATAAAATCCTAATGAAAATTATGTGTTTAAAGAAAAAAATACATTTAATAGTTTTTCCTCATGATCCGCACTTCTAAATTTACATATTTTCTTATTTAATATTTTTACACGTGTTTTAAGTATCACATATGAATTATTAATACATTTAACAAATATATATATATATTTCAAATGAGAGAGGGCCCACTTGGATTAACACCAAATCTTACACCAAATCTTTTTATCTATTTCTGGGTCGGGAGTGGGTCTGCCTGGGAACGCACCCATTTCACCATTGCATGGGGCCCCGAAACATGGAAAACCAAATTGACTTTACGTGTACCATATCAGTCCAGGCTGGCGAGTGGGCCTTATGAATAATTGAATATGTAGATTGTGGAGCTGACCCTGCTGTGGGTTAATCACAGTCGGAGTTGCAGTAAGAGCAAATTGTTTTATTCAAAATTTTAAAATTTAATCAGAATCATTTATTATGTTAATCTCATTGAATCAGTAATTTTTGTAAAAAAATTAGGTCAATCAAAAATTGTTAGCTATATGATGTGAATATATTTGTTTGATAATTTATTCTTAAAATATTATAAGCCAATTAATTTTTTTAAAACAAATATACTCTAATTAGATAAATAATGATGTCTGATTGACCTAATTTTTTTATATGAATTACCTACTCAATGATTAAATATAATGAACGATTCCAATTAAATTTTAAAATTCTAAATAAAAAAAATTTAATCTCACAACACCCTTGTTGTGATTAGGTCACAGCAGGTCCCCACCTCCTATGTGGGTTTTTGGGAGATTCTCACAAATAGTGGGACAACTTTGTCCGGTGACGAGCAATAAAAAAATGATAAAAATTATATTTAGAATTTGAAATTTAAAATGTAAAAACAAGTAGAAATAACACAACTCGTACAGTACTATCCTTCTACCATAGCTAATAGAAATAATATTATAGTATCTACTCAACTCTCGCAAAATAAGAAAGGCAACAAGACAGAGAGTGGTGAAATGAGGTCTCCCATTTCCATCCCTATTTGATCGCCTCCTCATTCAATAAAAGGGTAAAACTGATAGAATCATCCAGGTTTTTGTCTTGCCAAAATTCTCTTCTAATGACGGAATGACTGAACCTCACTTTTGCATTAGTCATTTTAGACAAATGAAAACTTTGTGGACGAAAATGATGCCTTGATGTACAAGGTGTTCATTTGAAGTTTGGGTGAGGTCGGCTTAAGGTGGTTTGATAAACTCCTAGCAAGTTTCGTAGGAAACATGGAAAAACTATCCAGAGAATTTGCTGCCTGATCCTTTATGAACACTAAGATCACGAAGAAATTGACGCCCTTTTGGCCTTGAAGAGGGGAAAAAAAGAACTCTCGTGCGAGTACACGAAGAGCTATAAAGAGACATATAATGACATCGAACACTACAACAAAGAGTTTGCAATAGCTTCCTTCAAGCATGGTATTGCACTTTGAGCAAGCTATGAACCTCGTTGACAAAAAAGACACCAAGGGATGTTTTAGACCTCTTGATCCACCTTGAGTAGTACATAATGGTGGAGAAGGATGCTAGGTAGATTGACAATGAAGATGATGCATCTAACCCCAAAAGCTGAGAAAAAAACCTAAAAGAGATGGCCTTAGAAGAATGATCAAGCTTGGCGTCAAGATGAGCAATCCTAGGCAGGTCGTCAAAACTATCTTCAAGGAGCCGATATATCGGATCCTCCCTCAAATTAGAGAAAGACTATACTTCGTATGTCCTCCAAAAATGTCGGAGGAGGTTGTGAAGGCCGTCATAAAAAAAGGAAATTAAATGAAGGTGTTTTTACGACACAGAAAGAGGACACAAATCAAAAGAGTGTAAGGCTCTCAAACAACACTCGAAAAACCAAGTTAAGTAGGAGAACTTTGGAAAATTTGATGATGTAGAAGCCACAAAGGAGAGCCCACCTGAGGTCTACCAGGCCGAGAGTCTCCTTCAAGCCATTCGTAGTTAGGATATAAAATAGTTGACCCTAACCAAAAGAATAGCCTCATGAGGCAGATATAGAAGGCATAACATATGAAGGCAGTTATATATGTTGAGGCAATATCAAAAAATTCGAGGGTGAAAACCAATCATGGGAAATTTTCATTTATTAAGAGGATTTACCAACACCGACTTAACAATGCTTTGTTGGTCACCCTCTACCTATTAGGATATAGCATCTGAATGATCCTTGTTAATCAAGGTAGCTCAAATAAGATCATGTACTATGATCTCTTTAAGAAGCTCAATATTCACCAGAATGACATGACCCAACCTTCACTCCCTCGTAGGGTTCAACTCACTGCTTGTTTGGCGCTTGAGGACAGTGACAATGCCAATCAGAGCCAGGCCAGTGGAAGTCCTCACAAATTTCTTAATGGTCGATGTGCCCTTGGCTTACAACGCCATCGTCAAAAAATATTGGTTACACGAACGAAAAGCAATCCTCTCAACTTACCACTAAGTGATGAAGTGCCCTACGTCGGCCGGGATGGAAGAGATATATGGGGACCAAATCGCTAGTGCTTTGTTGCCGCCTTAAAGACAAAGTAGATCAACGAGCAAGTTTAGGTTATTGAAGTACCGGACATAGACGTATTACAATTCATTGACCTATTGAAAGAGACGTACATAAACGCATTACAATTTCTTTTTTTGTCTCTCGCTGACCTTATGTTACAAGTTCAGGCGGTTTGTTCCTTTCTCCCTCCTTACAACCAACAAACTTTCTATTAATCATAATAACATATTTTTTACTTTTTATACGATAGTCTCTTCTAATGCTAAAGTCCATTACTCCTCTGTATTCTTTATAAAAGCTGAATGCATCTTCCTCTAATCCAAACTCTATACCAAGACATGGTTTACAGTCATTTACCAACTCATATTTGTCTTCTATACAAGCCTCAACACTACTATCTTTCATTATAGCCCTAACAAAATTAGAAATCTAAAAATTGAAAACAACAAAATTAAAAAAATATTAGTGAACATAACCAAATGTTATCCCAAATACTTGGGTGAGAAAAAATAAAATATTTTTTCAAATTCTTCTCGTAAATAGATTTTTCCCTTGCGTTTTCTTAAATCTTAAATCGAGAAATTAGTGAACGAAACCCATATCGTTAAGATTATTATCTTAAGTATGAAATCATTGTAGAATACATAATCTAATAGTCTAATCAACATAGAAAATGAAACACAGGAAAAGTGAGACAGAGAGTCATGCGCTACCTCGTTGTAATGACTGCTGCGTGGCCAGACATCAATAGTATTAGTTCTAGGTAACCCAAAAGGGGGTGAATTGGACTTAAAGACAATAATAATAATTTTAAAAGTTCTTTTAAAAATTTCTTAATTTTTCAAACAAATATAGCAAGATATATGATAGTAAGAAAATTAAAGAGCTTAGGGAGCAGACACCAAGAGTTATAGCGGTTTGACTTTTTCAAAGCATACGTTCACTCCTAAAGACTTCTCTTGAGAATTTGCACTATAATCGAATATTTCACAGGCGCATTCAAAAGCCTTTATAGCCTTAAAAAGTTTCTACAAAATAATTTTCTATTTTTTCTAAACTTTCTTGAGCTCTTCTTTAAGAAGTTCACTCACTCTCTTAAAGGATCAATGGTGGCTTACCCTCTATTACAATAAATGTGAGAGAATTAAAGGTTCATTAACTAATACTCTTTATAAATGATTAGAAATAAATGAGTAAGAGAGTGTGAGTTTCGGCTGGATGAGTTAATGAGCAGTAAATGTTTCTTGAAGATTTTGAGTTTTGATTTCAAATAATAAAACAGTGTCTAGATATTTGAAACTCTAAAAATTAACTCCTTATAGAGTCTTCTGAAGTAACTAACTGTTTGTGGGTTGGTGGAGGCAATTAATGCCCTGAAATCATATCGTTGGAACCAACGCGAGATTTGAATTTCATCGCAGATGTCGACACAAAATAGCCAGGGCTTGGTTCTTTGAGTAATTGTGTCGACTCAATTTTTCGTTGGTGTTTGCCTTATTTCTGCATTTTTATTACCCACACAGTGGAGTCGACTTATAAAACATTTGATGTCGACCCATGCATTACTTCAGTTTTTTTGGTGGGACTTTGGCATCAACTCATATCTTCATTTGTGTCGACCCGTTTTGTTAAATCAGCTACTGGAATCTTGATATTGATCCAAAATATATTGTGGTGTCGAGCCTTGAAATTACCGTCTGCGTCGGTACTTTTAGAGTCGACTCAACTTAATTCTGGTGTCGACTCAAAAAATCACAAACAGTCTCGGTTATTTTGAGTCGACTCATCTTCGTTTGGTATTGACCCAAAACTCTTATTTTTGAAAGGAACCTTTGTGTCAACTAATAAATTCTTTGGTGTCGGCCCTTTTGACTTTGAGTCGGGAAAAGGTTTAAAGTCCTGGTGTCAACCCATTTCTCTTTGGTGTCGACACATTTTGTTTTCTAGAGGGTGTCTAGGTGTCGACTGATATGACTTTGGTATTGACCTGTAGAACCTGAAGTCTGGAACCTGAAGGATCACTTGGTATCGACTCAAAACAATTTTATGTCAACCCAAAATGAATCCTGCAAAGGGACCGATGTGTTGACTCATTCTTCATTGGTGTTGACTTAATGTGGATCTCGATCCAATACTAGAGGTGTCGACCCAAAACTATTTGATGTCAACTCATTTGAGTTCCTAAAACATCTTAAGCAAAGTAGTTAAGATATCGATCCTGAATTTCATTTGTGTTGGTGCATTTGAGAATTTTAAGCGTGCTTTTGATGCAAAGTGACAACATAAATGGCATAAGGTGTCGGCTCATTTTTCATGTAATGTGAATATTTACTTTTTTAAAAATAATTAAATATAATTTTTTAAATTAAATTAATTAAGAAAATAAATTATAAAAATTATCAAAATCTAATTAAAATCTTTTTTCAAAACCTTTTAATTTCTCAAACAAATATAGTAAGATATATGACAGTAAGAAAATTAAAGAAGTTAGGTAGAGAAATTGAACCAGACACTAAGAGTTATAGTGGTTCGATTTTTTCCATCCTTAAGACTCTCCTTGAAAATTTGCACTATAATCGAATACTTCACAGGTGCATTCAAAAGCCTTTACAGTTTTAAAAAGTTTCTACAAAATAAACTTCAATTTTTTGTAACTTTCTTGAGTTCTTCTTTAAGAAGTGTTCACTCAATCTCTTAAAGGATCAAGGGTGACTCACTCTATATTACAATAAATGTGAAAGAATTAAAGATTCACTAACTAACACTCTTTATAAATGATTAGAAAGAAATGAGGAAGAGATTGTGAGTTTCGGCTGTATGAGTAAATGAGCAGTAAATGCTTCTTGAAGATTTTGAGTTTTGATTTCAAACAATAGAATAATATTCAGATATTTGAAACTCTGAAAATTAACTCATTATATAATCTTTTGAAGTAAATGACTGTTGATGGGTAGGTGAAGGCAATTAATACTCTGAAATCATACCGTTGGAATCAATGTGAGATTTGAATTTCATTGCAGGTGCTGACACAAAATATCTTGGGCTTGGTTTTTTGAGTGATTGTGTCGACTCAGTTCTTCGTTGGTGTCTACCTTATTTCTGCATTTTTCTCACCCATGCAGTAGTGTCAACTCATAGAATATTTGGTGTCAACCCATGCATTACTTTAGTTTTTCAGGTGTGTCTTTGGCGTCGACTTATATCTTCATTTGTGTCGATCCATTTTGTTACTGGATTTTCGGTGTTAACCCGAAAAGTATTGTGGTGTCGACCCTTGAAATTACAGTCAGTCTCGGGACTTTTAAAGTCGACTCATCTTCATTCTTGTGTCGACTCAGAAAATCACATACATTCTCAGTTGTTTTTGAGTTGATTCATCTTCGTTTGGTGTCGATTCAAAACTCTTGTTTTCAAAAGAAATCTTTGTGTCAACTCATAAATTCTTTGGTGTCGACCATTTTGACTTGGAGTCGAAAAAATGTTTGAAGTCCTGGTGTCGATCAATTTCTCTTTGGTGTCGACTTATTTTGTTTTTCGGAGGGTGTCTAAGTGTCACCTCATGTGACTTTGGTGTCATCCTGTAGAAGGATCACTTAGTGTCGACTCAAAATAATTTGGTGTCGACCAAAAATGAATCCCGCAAAGGGACTGAAGTGTCGGCCCATTCTTTATTGGTGTCAACTCAATGTGGATCTCGGTCCAATACTGAAGGTGTCGACCTAAAACTATTTGGTGTCAACTCATTTGAGTCCTTGAAACATCTTAAGCAAAGTAGTTAAAGTGTCGACACATTTGAGAATTTTAAGCATGTTTATCTTAAGGTGTTGACTCAATTATCAATTGGTGTCGACACAAAATATTCTTTTTCATAACACTAAGTGTCAAACCATTTAATGCAAAGTATCAGCACAAATGATATAAGGTGTCGACTCATTTACCATGTAGTATCAACACTTATCTTTTTTAAAATAATTAAATATAATTTTTTAAAATCAAATTAATTAAAAAAATAAATTATAAAAATCATTAAAATCTAATTAAAAAGCTCTTTGGCTAATAATCTCTCCCTTTTTTTTGATGATTACAATATTTTTTAGAAAATACTTTAAAACGATTTTAGATAAGGGTTCTCTCTTTATCTCTATACCTTAATCAAACGAGCAAACCCAACAAAAAGACATTTAACATCAATATAATGTCCATTTTCAATAGAATTTACAACATCATATGTTAATTGATCTCAGGCAATGAAAAGTGTGCAACAGTTCCACAAAGCTCAAGCATTCAACAGTCCCAATATAGCAATACAATACTTGGCATTCCAAAAAGAATTGCAGGACAATTATACAACAGTTGGTATGAAATTGAAAGATGTCATTTTACAAAAGGTAAATTTCATACAACCAACATGTTAATTGTTCATCCAAAACTAACAGTCATATATCCATAAATATTTCAAAAACAATTACATCTACACCATTCACAACAAAATAGAAAAATAGAAATATATGTTTTAAGTTACATTTTCTCCTTCAAATAACAAAACACCAAAACTTCAAACAAATCTTGATCTTCTTCTTTTTCTTCTCTTCCTTCTCCTTTTCTTCTTCTTGCTTGGTTTCTCTTCTCCATTTTGGAATCATAAAAAATCATCCATATACTTTTTGAAAGCTTTCTTCTCTTCTTGCTTATTCTTCCTTTCATATGCTTTTTCTTTGGAGGAGGCTGCCCTCTCATCAACTTTTTCTTTGGCCTCTATGGCTGTAAATGTGGCTGCTAGAGCCAGGTTTGCCTCACGTCTTAGCTAGCAGCTTTTTCTTCTTTCATGTTTTTGGGTTTGAATTGCTTAGCCCATGCTTATTTGATTGATGTAAGATGTTTTCCCACCTTCCATGAGTTCTACTGAATAGCCATAACTACACATTCATCATACTATTTTCTTACTTGCTAGAGGATATCGAGGTTGCCACAATGGCGTTAACACTCTTCTTCACCTTCTTGTTAAGAGACTTACCAGCATCACATGCATTCTCCACATCTATTCTCAGAATCTTGGTGGTCTTTTCAAGGCTTGTGACAAAGTTCGAAATGAAAGGCACTTTACAACAAATGTCGTAAAGGTTTGCATCAACCTTCTAACCAAGAGATGCTAGAGAAAAAGTCAAACCCTTTACAAGGGTGACAAGCTCAGCATATTACTGGGAAGAGAGACCAACAAAAGGAGCAGAGATAGAAGCAACAACAGGAGGAGGAAGAGGAGGAATAGATGATGAGGAGGGACCAAGAACGTCTGTCCTAGAAAGAGGAGGAGTAGGGGAGCCAGAATCAAAAGGTATGGGGGAGTTGGCACGACCAAAGGAGGGGAAAGAGGACTTTTGTTTGCAGATGAGGGGGTACCACGACGAGTAGTCGAAACACCATCAACCAAAGAAATTCGCATATATTTTAAAGTAAATTTATCATAAAAATCATGTTTTGAAAAGGGGATGCCATTTTCAATGGAAATATCAACACCAAAATGACGAAAAACTCTAGTTAGATACATTGCATGGGAAAGAGAGGAGTAGGATTTGGGGTGTGACTGAATCATATCAAAAATGAAGAGGTGGCCAAGATCAAGTTTTTGGCCCTCAAAAATGCACCACATGATAAAAATATGCATAAAAGATACATCTCCGAATTTTCCAGACTAGGGGAGGAAAATATTGTTGATGAAATGATACAAAATTCACATCTTGGATTTCAAGGAGTTAACCTCTATGGGCTTGGTTGAGTGAACAATATCAACAGCAAAAAATTGTTTTACGGCATCGTAAAAAGAGAAACCTTTGATGGTTTTTCTCTTTAGTTTTTAGGAAATAAATAGTCGGTTCTCAGTGAGACCGTGAATTTCATTGAGAAGTTTAGGGATTAGAACAATGTCTATAGCATTCACCCAAGTGATAATGGTGGTAATCAAAAAATTAAAGATTTTGAAATGTGCATAAAATTTTTTTACGAATGTGAGATAGTAAGGGTCTCGAATTTTAAGTAAATTCATCCAAGTCAGAGTGGCATACCACTTATAAAAGTGCATTTCAATAGAGGCCATTTCCATGTCACTGGTTGGCATAGTTGCAACAGTCGTCTTCGAATTCTCCTTCTTCCCACCGCTAAGGCTCGACAATTCACCGGCGGGTCGTTCACACATGTAAGTTAATCATTAGTCTTTTAATCATTAATGATTATACGATTAATATGGTAGCATCATTCATTTTATTTTTATTATATTTTATTAATATTATATATAAAAAGTAAATCAAATGATTATATGATTAATACTATTTTATCAACATAATTTAAAAAATATTTATAGTAAAAATAAAAAACATTCTTAAAATTTTATATCTTTAATTATTTGCAACTTTTTTCATATATTTTCTCTTCTATTATATTCTTTTGGCATTATATATAGAAAGTAAATTATCTATCTACCAATTATATTATCGTGAAATATTTTTATGACTTTGAGCTCAAAACTCTTAATTTAATTTTTTCAAAATTTGAAAATTCTTAATTCTAATAAGAACATATAACATTCTATAATTGGTTAAATTAATTATACTAAAAATTTATATTTATATATTTAATTTAAAAATTATATGGCTATCTAATTTTGGGATATATCCATACCAATTTATTTCATATATATATATATATATATATATATATTGCTATCAGTTTTTTATTTATTGCTAATTGCTTAAATTAGACATATATTTTCTGTCAATTTAGACAAATTTCTAAAAATGTATATTTTAAAAAAATATATGTTGTACCAATTTACATGGGCTTCCTATCAATTTGCTAAAAATATATTTTCAACCAATATATATTTTTTATTTGACAACCATATGTTAAAAATATCTGTATATCTATATAGCATCTTTAGTATTTTAGCAAAATATTCTAATATATATTTTATGCTCTAAAATTTTAATTTATTTTTAAAAAAATCATAATTCCTTTGCGTGATTGGTCCAAAATCTAATTTTTAAAAAAATTAATGGTATTTATTTATTTAAATTAATGGAGATAGCTAATTAATTAAATTTGAACCAGTTTTCGAAAAACAAGTTTCCAAAAAAATCCTCATTTAGCTAAATTAAGTAAGTTGTTTTTCAATTTTGAACCAATTTCTAAAAACGTGACTAGATAATTAATTACAGAGACTATATCTCTACCAATTTGAACCTATTTCAAAAAACTATGTTTCTAATAAATTTGTTTCTCAAATGTTTATTTTAATTTTTTTTAAAATTGATGATCTTTTTGTGGGATTGGTCCAATATCTAGTTTTCCATTAAAATTAATTATTAATTTAAATTTTCACCAATTTTTACAAAATTATCATTTGAACTGCATTTCTCTGTAATTTTGAACCAATTTTTACAAACATTGTTAGCTAATTAAGTAGATTATACATACCTAAAATCTGAACAAGTTTCTAAAAAAATATTTTCAAAAGAAGTATGTTTCTCAAATCTTCAGTTATTTAAAAAAAAATAAATTCGTTATCTCTTGTGTGATTTTTCAAAATTTTATTTTTTAATTGAGATTAATTATTCATTCAAATTAATTGTGGCAATTTAATCAAGCAATCTAATGGCCACCAATTAATTCAAATTTTCTAAAATTATTTTTAAAAACCTACCAACAAATTTATTCTATAATTTATAAGAATTTCATTTCTTTATGGACCCCCCTCATAATCAAATATATAGTATATGTTTTTAAAATAATTGTTTTTTTGTTTTTGGCACATCCTTAATAGTAGATTTTTAAAATTAGTTACAAAAAAATATAATTATTTTGCAAAAAATCATTAGTTATACATAATTAAGAGAAAAATTCACCTTTGTAGCATACGAATTATTTTTAATATTAATTTAAAAAATATAAATGGGCAATACATATAATCAAAGCAAACTCAATTAGTAAAAACTAAAATAAAATCAAATATAATGAACTATACACATAATGAAATTAGATTTAACATTAGTTACAATCAATATAAATTCAATAAAATATATAATTTTTAGAAAGTAATTTTACGTTAAAACTATCGTTTTGACAAGGTGTATAAAAATTAATTTTTTTATTAAACACATAAATATAAAAAAATATTTTAATATATAATTAAAATGCAGCAAACCGTGTATAGCACGGATTTACTATATATATATATATATATATATATAGTGTTTCTCTTTTCTAAGTTGCAGAATTTAAACTCTCCAATCTATTATTCTTAAACACACAAAAATACACATAAATTATTAAATAGAAAAAAAACTTCCTTCCACCCTCACATCTCTCTCAGAAAAAAAACTTCCTTCCACCCTCACTTCCTTCCACCGGTGAGCCTTATCATTTTAGGAATTTCTTTGAAATGTTGCTATTATAATTACTCCTTTAATTAACCCACTAATATATAGTGAGATAAGTTCTTAAAAATTAATCAAAATCAGCGGCGCCAACACTACTTATTTTCTAGCAATCCATATTATTTGTCAATATTAAAAGTAGAGGCTTGTACAAGTCAATGACGTAATTTGATCAAAACAAAACACCACCCACAATGCTACAAACAAAGAAAGGAACAAAAATCCTTTCACGTATTTGATTTGACAGAAATTATTGATAATTTTAAAATATTATGTTACATTATTTATTTAATATTTTTATGAATAAATTACACTGACCTCACTTGAGATTTATCAAAATATCAATTACATCCCTTGTGATTTTTGAAATATCACTAATCTCTCATTGAATTTAACTTTTGCATCAAATTAGTCTAACTGTTAAATTTTCGTTAACTACTTAACGAAAACCACCCGACCACCTGAAAACCCACAAAAAATCAAAATCACCCCCTAAAACCAAAACCACCACCCCAAAATCATCTGTAATATATATATATATATATATATATTACAGAGATGGTTTTAGCGTGATGGTTTTTGTTTTGGGAGTGGTTTTGATTTTGGGGTGGGTTTTGGGTGATTGGGTGATTTTCTTTAAGTAGTTAACGAAAATTTAACGGTTAGACTAATTTGATGCAAAATTAAACTCGAGTGGAGGTTAGTGACGTTTTAAAAATTACAGGGGAGATGGTTGATATTTTGGTAAATCTCAGGGGAGCTCAGCGTAATTTACCATATTTTTATTTAATTATGAGTCAGATTGGGAATTAGTTAAAAAGTTAATTTTTTTTTTTAATTTTTAGCTAAAATGCTAAATTGAGTTCAAAGTAGATTACTTGGCAACTTAGATTTTAAGTTAACTTTTTTGCTTTTTGTTAAAGTGTACAATTTTACTTTATATATTTGATATTAACAATTATATGTAGGTGGTAATAGTAGTAAATAAATTATGAATAATGGGTATTATTATATTTTAAAAGTGGTAAGAGTTTGAATAAAATATTATAGAAGTTTGTGTTTTGATTTGACTTTTTAATTTTTTGCTTTTTTGACAAATGAGCAATCTTAACTTTTTGTCGTTTTTAGCAAAAAAGTCAAAAAATTAAGGTTACCAATCAGGGCTACATAACAAAAACACTAGATATAGAATATTATGAACTCATATTTATTGGATAGTTAGAAGATAAATAAAATTCACTTAGTGTGCATTACATATTTTTATTTATCAAGAGCACAATATGAACAATATCACATAATATTACAAAAGTAGCTAATAATTTTTTTTTGATTTGATGGGTTGCACTAGCACTCACTTGGTGAGGATGGGAGAGGTCGCTGGCACGGGTGTCAAAAAAGTTTGGAGCTCGGCCTGAGCACATCACTGTAGCAGCTCGGTTTGTACTTGAGTGGAACTCAGCCAAGCCCCAAATCAAACGAGCAGTGGGCAGGCTTATGTCTCCCCTTAAAGGCCGTGGGTTGACCCGTAGGTTTGAGACATGGCCCAAACTTTCCTATTAAAGCCCAAAATTACTCAACTCGATGCTTGGCCTAAGGTTCTATCTTTTTATTTTTTAATATTTTATTATATATAAGAAAAAATAAATGAAAAAAATTAAATAGTACTAAGAAATAATAATTATTAAAAATTTAGATTTATAACCTAAAAAAATATAATAAAGACCATTATTTGTTAAATTATAAATTGGTTTAAAATACAAATTTATAATAATTTATTATTTATTAAATTATAAGTTAGTTTATAAAAATAAACTTATATTAAACCATCATTTATTAAATTATAAATACCATTGTATTTCAAATTATAAATGAGTTTATAAATACAAACTTATAATAAACTATTATTTATTAATTCTAAGTCTAAGTAATCAAGTACTAAACAATCGAACAGTTAAAACACACTATGTACAGATATTGATCGAATTGTCAATCCAAACGTCTTAAGTTTGCTTGCTGAACTCACATATACCATTTCCTACTTGATCACCGTAATAACGAATTTTCAAAACTACACACCGGCAGAATTCTCTGTTGGTAAACTTAGAAATCCAACTAAGTCGAACACAAATGATCTTTGTATTTTTTAGACTCGAAAGACACTTTATTTTATATCTAAAGTCTCTGCATTTTATCTGTTTTTGAAATAATTTTCGAGTCATGGGGTATGCCCTTTTATATGAGCATACAAACCCAACAGTCAGAACTGAAACTTTCAGGAATTTGCTCGAACAAACCTGGGACCGCTTAAGTGGTTATACAGCAGATCGTGTTATGTTAGAACTACTCTTGCATGAACCTGCTTTAATTACTTGTACTTTTGGCTTCAAGATTGATACATTAGGAAAGTGAAAGATTTGAAAGGAAATAGTTATTTATAATGTTACTTGGAAATTTTTTAAGAAGAGGAAGAAAAATAAATGGAGGGGAAGTGAGAAAAGAAATAGTCCATTTTTTTAGAGATTTTTTATCCCTTCAAAATTGGGAGAAAACGGAGAAAAAGTGAAAGACATGATACGATTATTTTTGTAATGTCAGTTATAGCATTTTATGTCCATATTAACAGTAATAATTTAAGCTAATAATAAAAGGTTATAAAAATAAATAAATATCGTACACCTCACTTTTTTTTATTAATTATTATCAAATAAATAAAAAAAAAATTTCCTATATCTCTTGAATAACCAAACAAAACGATGGATAGCTCTTATTCTTTCCATTTCTTTCTATTTCGTTTTTTTATAATTACTACTTTTCTTCACTCTCTCCACTTTTAATATAAACAAAGACTAAGTCAATTAAGAGACTTAACAAGATAAGAATCGTATTCTATTCCAACCACTTTACTCATAAACAAACTAAGAATTTTACAATCATTATACGATTGAATTGCCATAAAAATGTATAAAAATTTATTTCTAGCAATTAAATTCCTAACACATGCAAAAAGAACCAGTTGTACTCAAAAGGCATGGTTCGGAATGGTAGTTTGCTTCCTTATTCTATTTTATTTATTTTTGTTTTTCATAATCTGTTTTATATTATTTGTCCCAAAAAAATTGTTTTTCAAATTTTCTCTGAATAAAAAATAAAAAAAATTTAATCAAAAATTTATAAAAACCAAAATAATAAAAGTTCGCCAAATGCTCGTATTTTATAACAAATTAAGGGCCAGTTTCTAGCTTTTTAACTTTTTGACAAAAAAATGCAAAAAAATTAATGTTGCTCATTTGGTAAAAAAATAAAAAAGTTATAAAAACAAAATGACAAATCAAAATAATAACTCCTAAAATATTTTATTCAAAATTCAATAAATTTTAATAATAAAAATAATTATACTTACCTTACTTAAAGTTTAAACTTATTACAAGAACCTCTCCTATTATTTTTGAAATTAAACTGTCATTCCTTCTCAGACTTGTTGTGCTAACGCGGTTAACAAAAAAGTGGCTTTTACTATTTTATCCTTATTTCTCATCTTCTTCTTTTGCAATTTTTTTCCTCTCTTTGCAATTTTTTTGAAATTACACTGCTGCCGACAATAGACCACCACAACGCTACCGCCGCTACCCGTCATCGCCACCCTCTGCCCTTTGACGCCGCCGGCCACCACTAACCGCCGGTGTCCCTCTCGTTCTCTCTCTCTCTCTCTCTTCTCATACCTCTCGATTCTCTCTCTCACTCTCCTCCCTCCACCGCCAACTACCAACTAACATCCACTACCACTCCAACATCAAACACCACCCCATCCCCAATCACCACGTAAACCACCAAAAACCCGCCACCCTCTCCGCTGGGAGGTCCCTGTGGGGTTTGTTCTTTTAATTGTTGATGAATTTTTGGGGGTTGAGGGTTGATTTATGAGATTACAGTAAAATTAGAGTAAAAACTGTTTTTAAGGCCTAATTCGTGCTAGTTTTTGTACCAGAAATCAAACAAAAATGGCGGATTGGTCTGAAATCCCTTAAGATCTCATCTCCATGATTGCGAACCGAATACCCACCATTGAAGACTTTCTCGCACTTTTCGCAGTTTGTCGTTCATGGTGGTCGCTGTACGTGTTGGAATCTGTGAATTTCATTGGCTATTGAAATTCAGATTTCAATAGCTGGATCAATTACAATTGAATTGGCCAT
>JAOTRH010111709.1:0-15294 GCA_034768845.1 Heliamphora exappendiculata | reverse complement strand
TTACTAATTGGTCTTTATTATCTGAAATGTTTACACAATAAACAAAATGTTAGTTCATGTTAACATGCAAATGCATGCTTTCTAGCGGGGGGAGGAGAAAGAATTGATTGTCATTGATGATCTGAAACAATTCAATGTCCTCAATGATGTGAAAACAATCAATGTCTTCTCCAATCTGACAATTACTAATTGGTCTTTATTATCTGAAATGTTTACACAATAAACAAAATGTTAGTTCATGTTAACATGCAAATGCATGGTTTCTAGCTAATGTGCACAAAATTGATTGGCCTCTTGCTTCATATGCTGGCATCTATATACTTTTTTGTGTTGTCTTGAATGAGATCAGAATTCCTAAAACTGTGTTCAACTGAAATAAGAGAGATTTTGAAGGATTGCGCTTAAATTATTGTGTTTTGCTCCAAAAGTAAATTTTTTCTTTTTTTGTAGAATGGTAAAAGTGCTCTTGTGAAGGCTGTTGGTGTTGTTGATGCAAGTGCAGATATTGTTTTTGAGGTGGTTCTAAACGTTGATAGACATCAAAGATATAAGTAAGCTGCACAAATTATGCTGTTCATGCATAACCATATTAATCCTGCATAACCATATTAGTCCATTCTATCTGACAAGTTTCTATGCAGGTGGGATATTGTGACAGGTGACTTGGAGTTGGTTGATTCGTTGAATGGACACTCAGATGTTGTCTATGGCACATATGAGCCAAGATCGTTAACGAGGTAATATTTTTAAATGTCTTTCTATTTAGTAGTATCATGGAAATTTACATAACGGAAATTTCAGTTTTGTAAGTTGTAATTCTTTGAGTTTTTGGCTTGTTCTAAGGTCGTGAAAAAATCTCTTGTTGATATGGTTTTTGGTCTGTGTCCTTGTGAGGAAAAGTTCAAGTGCCTATGCTTTTCTATTACAGTCCTTCTAGAATGTTAGGTAAAAGCACGGGCTCAATGGGCTACACTCGAGCGCCATAGAATATAGAGCCTCTTGATTTGTGTCTTTGCCATTTCCATGAGTCTCTGTCTCTCTCTCTCCTGGTGAGTCTTCTTCCTTTCTTTGGTTTTTCTTCCCCCCCCCCTCCCTTAGCCAGCATGTTTAGTTTCTTTCTTGTCTTCGTTGTTCTTATGGCTGGTTCCTCATCCCGCGGCTTCAAAGGGGGGCATCAACTTCCCTACAAGAGATTTCATAGCTTAGCCCCCGAGGAGTTCTACACCCACCACTCTTCTAGCGTTAGCTTGGCCCCCCGAGGAGTTCTATACTTGCCACTCCTTTTGCGTGGTCCTGTGTGAGTGCAATGTATACCTCAAGGATTTTTATCACCTCAACACTCTTGCCATCTTTTTTTGATCGCACCTAGACCCGTGTGGTTTTGGGTTACTCTAAGGTCTTCCCTAACCCAGTTTGCGGTCTTTGAGGTCAACCCTTCCACGGCCTTTTTCAAGGTCACTGTTCATGGTATTGGTGTTGTCTACTCCACTAATGCCATAGCATCTTACGACATCACTCGTCTTGTCAAACCTGCCTACCCTTTTCCTTTGGCCATTGGTCTCTCTCGTGATGAGAGTACCCACAAGTGTTTGTAGGTGAGTAGCCGCATGGTCAGTCTCTTTTCTAGCATGATCTTACTCTTGCACTGCTTAACAAGATTGCTGCTGCCTTTGTCTCATCTAAAACCCACACTTTTGATATCCATCCATCCTTTGGAGCATTCCTCTATGCTATCATGCGTAGCTATTTTTCATCTAGAATACTGTTCGGGCTTACTCTGTTCATACCTCTAGGACCGGTGGTTTTCAATTTCGTTCTCTTAATCACTCGGTCTGTGTGAGCCTTCTATCCTTCTGTTCCTATCCTTTATGACGAGCTACACGCACATTCCCTTGGGGATATAATGTTAAAAATGAAGAAAAATCCTCTTAGGACCGAGACGGATTGATCGGTCTGCAAAAATACTACAAATTGCCCGGTGGATTGATGGACACATCGATGAGTATCGATGATAGATTGGTAGACCGGTCGATCGGTCAATTACGGGACAACTTTATAGAACCTATTAGGGTTGCGGCCATTGGTGTATCTTACACAGTTTTTTTACCAAGCTTAGGCTTGTTCATTATTCATTTATTATCCCAAAGAACTAGTGATAAAGTGTGAGCTTGTGGACGTAGGTACAATTTTTCGAACTATATAAAAATTTGTCGTGTTCTTGTGCTTTGTTTCTGATTCGTTTTTTTTTCTCGCCTAAGATTGTGATTCATGTGGCTTGTGGGTGTGATTATTATAATTAATTCCCCAACAATTAGTATTAGAGCTCTGGGTTTTGGATGTTAAAGAACACATAATGGCAGAAAAAGGAAAGGCCAAGATTGAAAAGTTCAATGGCTTGAACTTCGCCTTCTGGAGGATGCAGTGCGAATATGTTATATATTAGAAGGATCTATATCTTCCCTTGTTCAGGAAGAAGCCGAAAAAGATGTATCTGGACGAAAGGGAAGTATTGGATCGTAAAGCCTGGAGACTGTGCAATGAAGTCTAGCACCGTTAGTGACATCCAACATCGCGAAGGAGAAGACGACTATAGATTTGTTAAAGGCTTTGGAAAAAATGTACGAAAGGTCTTCAGCATCAAACATGGTGTATTTGATGAAAAAGTTATTCAACTTGAAGATCGTGGATGATGTTAGTGTTGCTGAGCATATCAACTAATTCAATACCATCACCAAGTAGTTAGAATTGATGAGTATTGATTTTGTTGATGAAATTAGATCTCTTCTCTTGTTCAGTTTGCCAGAAAGTTGGAATGGTTTGGTTGTGATGGTCAGTAATTCTTTAAGATTAGCAAAATTGAAGTTGCGAGATGTTATTGGGTTTATTCGGGGAGATGAGTCATGTCGAAGAACAACGGTTGAGGGTTCGACATCAGGGTCAGTTCTGAACGCCGAAGTGAGGGAGAAAGAATGACAGAAGAAATCAGAAGGCCTTAGTTGATAATGAAATTGGGTTGAAGCTGAAGTGCCTGAAATTAGATAACGGTGGTGAGTACTGCAACAAGGAGTTTGAGAATAACTGTGCGGTTAATGGGATCAAAAAGATTATGATTGTTCCCATGAAGTCAAGGTAGAACGGAGTAGCAGAACACATGAATAGGACGTCCTAGAGCATGCCAGAAGCATGAGGATTCACGAGGATTCATGCATGATTGGCAAAGCAATTCTGGGTAGACGCGGTGAACACACTAGTGTATTTGATCAACGAGGTTCTTTAGTTGCTTTGAACTGTGGATTGCTAAAGGAAATATAGACTGGAAAAGAGGTAACGTTTTCTCATTTACGTATTTTCGGTTGTGTAGTCTATGTTTATATTAGGCATAGTCAGGGTCCCAAATATATATATATATATATATATATATATATATATATATAGTTTGGTACAAGTATATTTGAAGAACCACGCAAAGATTCGGTGAACAAATTTGCTAACTGATCCAGTAAATTCACATGGCTTGTATGAACTACGAACCACATTCTAGTGATAACTTTTCTCAGATAAAAAAAATGACAATCAAGCTCAATATGTTTTGTTCTTTCATGAAATACTAAATTATACGCAATGTGAACTGTAACTTGATTATTACATAAGAAGTTGATAGGATGAGAATGCTTAAATTCAAGTTCTTCTAACATATGTTTCAACTAAATCAACGCAAAGTGTTATGTGCCATAGTTTTATATTGAGGTTCAACACTTGATCGAGCAACTGCTATCTGTTTCTTATTTTTTCATTATACTAAATTACCTTCAACAAATATGCAGTAGCCAGTAGTTGACCTTCTATTAGATGGAGTTTCAACCCAATATGCATCTATATAACCCTCTATCTAAGTATGTCCATAATTCTAATATAATAAATCACAAATCGGTGAAATTTTGAGATATCTCAAAATACGTATAACAACTAAATGAGAAGTCCGTTGGGCATCTCAAAACTAAGTAACAACACTTACTGCAAAGGAAATGTTTGATTTGGTAACCATGAGCCCTTTGGCCTAATGGTATGGATATTACACTCCCAAATGGGAGGTGAGGAGTTTAAGTGGTGTCAACTGCAAGGTGTGGGAGTGGGTGCGTATGTATTTGGCGATAAAAAGAAATGTTTAATCTGGTAATAGTCAAATAAGTCAAGTTGATGTGCTAACAACTCACCTTGATCTACAACTAATTTGGTGTTGGGATCCATAGGTGTTGTTAAAAGTTTATTAGTTTCATTCTTTTCTATTTTTACTTTATTTCCTTAATAGGATTTTTGTACTTATCTTTCTCTTTGACCTAATAATATATAAATGATATGTGGGTGAAGGAGGCTAATTAACCTTCCTAAACTCTTTCTTCTCGCCTCCTTTCTTCTTTTCTATCTCTCATTCTTCCTTATTCAAACCCTAAATCTATTTCTTACTATTCAACTTGGTATCAGAGCATATCCGATCTAAGCCTAAAAGAATCGTAAAGCTTCAGCCTTGGTCGCGCAGCAAAACCGACTCGCTGACGTCATATTCCGTACGATGACGTCAGCAACTGTACGGACGGCGACGAACGCCGCTTCTCTGGTCCGATTCGCCTCAATCCACTGATTGCTGCGATGATTTTTTTCTTTTTTTTTTCGGAGAAGAATGGTATATTTCGTGATTTTTCAAAGTTTTCGCAAGTTTCGGACCCTAGGGTTTTCGATCTGGGCTTCGCGGTGTCGTTTCTGGTTCTTGGTGGTGGCGATTCACTCTATGGGTGCCGAATCTCTCTTCCCATGTTAGATCTATGGCTGTTTGGTGATTTTGGTCCATTTTTGTTCGATTTTTGGTCGATTTGAAGCTCGGCGCTATCTGTTCGTGGCTCGCCAGTGTGCGATTTTCTCCGGCTCTTGTTGTTTTTGCTTTCTGATGCTCTGACTTCCCTCTACAGGCGCCGAAACTCTTGATTCTTGCCAAATCTGGGATTGTTTGATTATTTTGGAGGATTTCTTTGCTGTTTGAGGGTCAACGACTCCTTTTCTTTATTTCAGTGCTGCATTGGTTCCTGGTTCAGTTCTCGTCTCTTGGTGTTTGCAACTGCTTGGAATTACTGGTCTCTTTTTGATTGATCTCTCGTTGTTAAGCTCTCCCCAGTTAATTTTTGACTGATTACACTTGCTTCTTGAGTTACTATGGCTGAGAAACCACTTAGTGATCTCAAAGATGATTACTTGCCGCGTTGTGCCACTTCTAAACGCCTTAACGGTGTTAACTATTTAGCTTGGGCACATGCCTTGAAGATTTTTCTCAAAGGCAAACTGCGGTTGAAATACATCACTGATTCTCCTCCACTCAAAGGGGATCCTACCCTTTCTAGTTGGGAAACGATTGATTCTATTGTTATGGGCTGGCTGTGGTATTGTTTGGAGTCTCATATTGCTACTACAGTGGATTTTTGTGATACCTCTAAGCAAATCTGGGACTCTCTTGCAGATTTTTTCTCGAACCAGAGCAATGTATCCCGTATTTATGAGCTCTATGAGCAGATTTTTGCAACCAAACAGGCTGGGAAATCTTTGTCTGAATATTATAGTAAACTCAAGAGTCTCTGGGATTAGTTATTACAGTATTGTCCTTTCACTACTGATTTACAGCAACAGAAGAGTCAATGGGAGGACTTCATGATTGCCTCCATACTTTCTGGTTTAGATTTTGATCTTCGTGGGTTTAAGGACCAAATTCTGGCTAGTGAGACTTTGCTTACCTCGTCGAATGCATATTCCCAGTTGTTACGTTCCTCGTTGGGCCAATATGCTAATATCCCTAATTCCCCTACTCTTCCATCTGCATCTGACTCGTCTGCCTTAGTTTCTACCCACGGCGGTCGTGGTTTCTTTCGTGGCAATGGCTGCGGTAATCAGGGTAGACGTAATTTTTGCTGCAATTCTCGAGGTGGTGGTCGCAGTAGTGGCCGTGATGATAGAAAATGTGATCACTGTAGTGGTACTAATCATACTGAACCGTATTGTTGGGCTAAGTATGATAAACCTGATTATATTAATCACGTTACTGATCCCACACCTCGGTCACCTTCTGATTCTCCTCAGTTGGCTTCCACTTCTGATTCTCATGGTGTTCTCATTACTCAACTTAGCGAGATTGTTCAGACATTGCGGTCTGTTTTACCTCCATCTTCTATGGCTACTTTTGCCAATTCAGGTAATGTTGCATGTGCGGCTCTTACATCTCCTTCATGGGTCCTTGATTCTGGCGTTAGTTCTCACATGTCTGGTAATTCATCGTTTTTTTCTCATTTAACTCCTATCCAGCATCATATTGTTTTAGTTGACGGTTCATCTCGCTTTGTGCAGGGGATGGGTGTTCTACATCCATCTCCCTCTTTCTCATTGTCTTCTAGTTTTTATGTCCCTAATTTTTCTTTTAATTTACTCTCTGTTAGCCAGTTAACTAAAGCTTTACATTGTTCAATAACTTTTTCTCCTACTTCTTGTGTTTTTCAGGACCTTCAGACCAAGAAGATGATTGGTCCGGGGCATGAGAAGAATGATCTCTATTATCTTGATGTTGCTTCGCCTTCCACTTCTTCTGTTTTGAGTGCTACTGCTTCTCCCCTTCAGTGGCATTTGCGTTTGGGCCACCCATCTATGGCTAAGCATAAGTTGGTTATTCCTAGTTCGAGTCCTGTGTCTGTTTTTAATTGTGAAGCTTGTCAGTTAGGAAAGCATCACTGTAGTTCATTTTCTACTAGTAGTAATAGTCGACAGTCCGCGTCTTTTGATGTAGTCCATACGGACATTTGGGGTCCTTCTCGAACTCCCAGCAATAATGGATATTCTTATTTTGTTATTTTTGTTGATGACTATTCTCGCATGACTTGGTTGTTTCTATTGAAAAGTCGGTCGGAATTACCCTTTATTCTCTCTTGCTTTTATAATGAAATTTATACCCAATTTGGCAAACGCATCAAGCTTATTTGATCTGATAATGCTTTTGAATATCTACAATCCAGTGTTGCTTCTTTTTGCGTTGATTGTGGTATTATCCACCAAACTATTTGTGCTTACACGTCTCAACAAACGGGATTGCTGAACGCAAACATTGTCACTTGTTAGATGGTGCTTGTATCTTATTGTTTCATACTACGGTACCGAAGCAGTTTTGGGGGGATGCTATTCTTACTGCTTGCATTCTTATTAATCGCATGCTTTCTGCTGTCCTCAATGGCCAGTCTCCTTTTTCCTTGTTATATCCGACCTCCTCGCCCTTTCCTCTCACTCTTCGGGTTTTTGGTTGTACTGTTTTTATACATGTTCTTGATCCCAATTGTGATAAGTTGTCTCATCGGGCTCGAAAGTGTGTTTTTCTTGGTTACTTTCATACTCAGAAAGGTTATCGTTGTTATCACCCCGAGACCCGCCGGTATTTTGTTAGTGCTGATGTCACTTTCTTCGAATCCACACCCTTTTTTACTTCTTCCTGTCTCCCGTTGTCCTTTGATCTCATTTGTTGTCGTGAGGGGGAGTCTAGTTCTTCTCCTACTCTACCTTTACCTGTTTCTCTGCCCTCTCCTTTCTCTTTACGTCCTCATTTGCAGGTGTATCAGCGATCTAGGGCTCGACAGATTGTTCCTTATGGCCCGGATTCGTCATCGTCTTTGGCTGAGGTTTCTGGGTCATCACCCCCTCCATCTGCCTCCTCTAACTTGCCTATTGCCTTGCGTCGTGGTAAGCGTGCCTGTACTCAACACCTTATTGCTAATTTTCTGTCCTATGATCGTCTCGCTCCCTGTCTCTATTCTTTTGCTTTTACCTTGTCGGCTATTTCTGTTCCTTCTTCTTATAAACAGGCCATGTCTATGTCTGGATGGAAAACTGCAATGGATGGGGAAATGAGAGCTCTTCATCGGAATCACACTTGGGAACTTACTTCCCTTCCACCCGAGAAGCAAACTGTGGGTTATCGCTGGGTATACACTGTGAAATACCTTCCCAATGGGTCTGTTGAGCGCCTTAAGGCTCGGTTGGTTGCTAAGGGGTACACTCAAACCTATCGTGTTGATTACTTAGAAACTTTTTCTCCTGTGGCTCGTCTTTACTCCGTTTGCATCCTTCTCTCTGTTGCGGTTTGTTGTTCTTGGCCTTTATATCAGCTTGATATTAAAAATGCATTTTTTCATGGCGACCTTCAGAAAGAGGTATATATGGACCAATCGCCTGGTTATAGTGTGGATGTGAGTGCTCATCTTGTATGCCGTTTGCGTAAGGCGCTTTATGGTTTAAAATAATCTCCTTGTGCCTGATTTGATCAGTTTAGTTCCGTTGTACTTACTTTTGGCTTTCAACGTTCTACTTCTGATCACTTTGTCTTTATTCGTCACTCTTCTGGCGGCACTATTGTGTTTATTGTATATGTTGATGATATTATGCTTTCGCGTGATGATGCTGCAGGCATTCTTGATCTGAAAACCCACCTAGCCATACAGTTTCATACTAAGGACTTGGGTGCTCTGCGCTATTTTCTTGGGCTTGAGGTTGCTCGTTCCTCTAAGGGCATTTCTCTCTCTCAACGAAAATATGTGCTTGATCTTCTTTCTAAAACTGGTCTTCTTGGTGCTCAGCCTGTTGATACTCCGATGGACTCTTATGTTAAACTTGATGCTGAACAGGACAATCTTTTTGATGATCCTGGTCGATGTTGCCACCTTGTTGGCAAGTTAATTTATCTTACTGTTACTCGCCTGGACATTACCTTTGCAGTTGGTGTTGTGAGCCAGTTCATGCATGCTCCTCGGCAGCCACATTATGAGGTCGTTTGTCGTATTCTACGCTATTTAAAGAGTGTCCCCGGCCGTGGCTTACTTTATCACCCGTCTGATTCCTTAACTGTTACCGGGTTTAGTGATGCTGATTGGGCCGGTAACTGATCTGATAGGCGATCTACGTATGGCTATTGTACTCTAGTTGGTGGTAATTTGGCTACTTGGCATAGTAAGAAACAAAATGTGGTGGCTCGTTCCAGTGTTGAGGCCGATTATCGGGCCATGGCTCATACCGCCTCTGAAATGTTGTGGTTTGCTTTCTTCTTCGAGATTTTGGCATTATTACACCACTTCCTATGCGAATGTTTTGTGACAATTAGGCCGCTATTTTTATTGCTAATAATTTTGTGTTTCATGAGCGCACTAAGCACATTGAAGTTGATTGTCACTTTATTCGGGATTTGTTGTTGCATAAACAGATTGTCACACCTTATATCCGTTCTGAAGACCAATTGGGTGATATTCTTACCAAGCCGCTGCCGCGTTCTACTTTTCATCGTATGCTTATCAAGCTGGGCATGTTTGATAGTTATTCTCCAACTTGAGAGGGAATGTTGAGAGTTTATTAGTTTCATTCTTTTCTATTTTTACTTTATTTTCTTAATAGGATTCTTGTACTTATCTTTTTTATCTTTGACCTAATAATATATAAATGATGTGGAGGCCGCTATTTTTATTACTAATAATCCAGTGTTTCATGAGCGCACTAACCACATTGAAATTGATTGTCACTCATTCGGGATTTGTTGTTGCATAAACAGATTGTCGCACCTTATATCCGTTCTGAAGACCAATTGGGTGATATTCTTACCAAGTTGCTGCCGCGTTCTACTTTTCATCGTATGCTTATCAAGCTGAGCATGTTTGATATTTATGCTCCAGCTTGAGGGGGAGCGTTGAGAGTTTATTAGTTTTATTCTTTTCGATTTTTACTTTATTTCTTTAATATGATTCTTGTACTTATCTTTATCTTTGACCTAATAATATATAAATGATATGTGGGTAAAGGAGGCTAATTAACCTCCTTAAACTCTTTCTTCTTGCCTCATTTCTTCTTTTCTATCTCTCCTTCTTTCTTCTTCAAGCCCTTAATCCATTTCTTACTATTCAACTGGTGTGTTTATATGTGTAATACTAAGATCATTGTTTCACTCACCAAACCAATATGAAATTTCCTTTGAATGAATCAAAGAGGTTCCATGTTGTGATCTAGGTACTTCAATACTCACGAAATTTGTCCTACATAAATGATTTTAATTCCTAAATACCATAACAATTATCACTTGTAATTACAATATCATCAAAATATATAATAACAATGTTGTGACAATTGTAATATGTTTGTAAAAAACAAAATGGTATGCCACACATCTTTGGTGGCCAAAGCTAGTCATAGTATTAGTAAATCTACTCAACTAAGCTTGAGGTGATTGTTTGAGCCCATCTATAGGCTTCTTCAAATGACAAACTAACTATTACTCCTTTTGACTAACAAATCCTAGAGGTTGCTTTATTTAAACATTCATGCAGGCCACAAATGTAAGAAGGTATTTTGCATGTCCAACATATGTAGAGGCCAAGCAAATGTGGTAGCAAGGGATATGAGAAAACAAACATAAGAAATCTTTGCCACTGGTGATAATGTCTTGGAGTGGTCAATCATCATAAACCTGGGTACGACTGCTTATTGCCCAAATAATTGAGTTCAAATGGCTCGCGTCCTTTACTAATTGTCTTCCACGTCACAAAGTCCTAAATTACAACAGAACTCTGTAAGAAAGAAACAGAACAATTACGACTTTTGGTAAGTTAACTCAGAAACATGAAATTAAATGAAAACAAGGAATATATAAGAAGACAAGGAAAGAGCAGATGTTGGTTAAATTGTTCTTATGCTTGATTTACAAATCTTATTAACCGCATAATTTAGTGAACGGCCCAAATCTTTCTGTGGATTGTTTTTTGCCTCTTTCGCCGTCACGAAATGATTGAGAACTCTTTTCTTGGCTAGAGATGCAACTGGAAAAGATGCTTGTAAAAATGCCTGATACCAAAGGAACTTAGAAGCCTGTTGATGGAGATAGGAAAACATGGTTTACTGGAGGTTTTTTTGGGTGGTATTTAGATGATATTTATATCCGTAGTGGGCTTGAGCCACCTTAAATACTAGGATTATTTGGCATTCTCAGGATACTGATCATTTGGCAGATTTACTGCAACTACAATTATCAAATTAACTTTTGGTGGTTTCTTTCAACTCCTTTTTCTATTTCAATATGTGTGTATGCATGTTTCTTTACTGTGTAAAACCGTTGGAACAAGGGGAAAATGGGCTAACATCCGTTGGGGAGATTTTTCTGTTATAAGGCTTTTCCTTGATGTTTTACATGTTTCAATACCCCATGATACCTATGCAGAATTTGAGTGTGGATGTCATTAGCAGGGACATCCAATCTTGACCTTTGTTCACTTTGCACATGGCTAACATCACCTTTAGCTATTCTCAGCTGTGGTATATATGCTCATTGACTCATTTAATGTAATGTTTTTGTGCCGTTGTGGGGGTTGTAAGATTGCTGGTTTCTGTTAGAACGCTTAGAATGGCCGCTATCATGAAGAGAATTTGTTTTGGGAGCTGGGTATGAGAAATATAATTTAAGAACTAAGCTCAGGAGAAACTTGATTCTGGGAAGCAGATTGGAGATAACTGAAAACCTTGGATGACTATTTACACGGGAGGGGAAGTGCTGTGAAACATGCTAATCCAAATGGTTATTGATACTATTGCATGCTTAAGTATTCAATATTTTGTTATTATCAATTGATTCTATTCACTTTAAATTAGTTTCTAAACTTCCTTCTGGTGTTTGCAAGAAAAAAAATGAAACATTTTGAAGTATAACGAAGGATCAAAATTTCGTTTAAGTGTGTTGTTTTCACTAGCACGGAATGGGAAAAGTTTTAGGAAATGTTTCGGAATTGCAATTCATAAACGAGAAAATAAATTTCATAATGAAATAGAAGTCTTTCAAATCTATCTAGATGTATAAAATCCTAATGAATGCTTAATTAAACATGCTCAAACTTATTTAGTCATTCAACTAAAAATATTTATTTTTTCTCGTTTTAGGCAACTAAAAATTGTTAGCTTTTGTCAAATGACAATGCGTCTAAATTAAATTGTGTAAGAGACCAATAACACACGGTCTTAAAAATTACTTTCGTTACTGATATACTTGGACCAAGTAATAATCGTATTACAATATGACTGCTTTTCTTGGTAATATTTATTAATCTAGTGAAATACGACCTTTTATATTTTCTCAGAAAAATATTATAAAAAAAATTATGAAAATTTCTTAATTCGTTTGTTGCAACTTACTGTTTCAGTAAACTGCACTATGTTGTCGTGCGTTTTTGGCATGTTTCAAAGCATTTCAATGGCAGCATAGATTTCATTTTCCCATATGTGCTTCATTTCGGTCTCTGAAGTCTGAAGAAATGAAATGTTTCATCCATTTCATCGAAAAAGTTAAAATGCAAGAGATTAAGAACTTCGGGTTTTTTTTTTTCCTGATAGAAGTATAAAAAGACAAGATTAGGACATATTCTGGATGTCCCTAAGCATCAAATCAGAAGCCTAGCCAGTGCCTCCTCTTCCCACACTGCAAGGTCATCCACACCAAGGCATTGCTATGCAAACCCATGTGCGCATTTATTCCCATCTCGTTTGGTATGAGAAGCTAAACTCAAAACTGCTCAAGTGGTTTTTGCAGTCCTGAAAAATTACTTCTGCATCTGATAAATCCTCTACCTCATTCACAATTCCCTTGTAGGCATTCAATGAATTAGTTTCAAGAACAATCTTCGTTAAATCCACTACAGCCGCAAGCATTAAACCTCTCCTAGCTGCATACGCCTCAATAGACTTTGGAGACAAGAGGCCATCAATCCTTTGAGTTAAGCTTTCCTTCCCAATCTCTGATAACCACATCCATGTCAAACACTTTATTCCTAGCATCTCAACTGCCATCCATGTTAACCTTATAAGCACCTTGCACCGGAGGCTCCCACATCACAACAGGCTTCTTGGAATCTTGAATATCTCTTCTATTTGCTTGGTTATAAATTTCCAAAAAGTCAGTTGCACATTCAACTATGTACTCAGGATGCTGGGATATGCCTTTATGATCAAGCTGATTTCTAGCATATCAGTTGGACTAGACAATAATCACACGCAGTTTCTTTGCTCATGGTATAAAGAATTTCTTGTACCCAGTCCTTGAAACGACCGCATCTAGATCTCAAAAAACTCTGTTCCATCCCGATTCTCCACACGTCTTCTACCCACTGGCATCCCATAAGAGCATGCTCGATCGATTCCTTTGCAGTTGCACACCTCATGCAATGCACGGTCATAGAAACTTTCCTGCTACATAACATAGTACTTGTAGGTAAAGCATTGCAACATGCTCTCCACAAAAAAAAAAAAAATTTTCTGCAGCACTAGTAGGCCCCAAAGAAGTCTCCATCATGTCATAGCATTGGGATCACTTGTCTCACCCTCAAGACTGGTCATTTCCTTGTCCACAATATTTCAGGCCACCCAATATCCAGATTTAACCGTGTACATTCCATTAGCAGTATAAAACCAGCTAAGAGTATCCCTAGTCCCTCAAAGGCTTAGAGAAATACTAAGAATAAGATTCGCCTCTTAGTCCACAAAAGATTGATGAACTAGTTGAGCATCCCAGGTACCTTTTGATCAAGACTGATACCCGACTATCCTCCTCCAAAATCTTGAGGAAAAAACTTCAAAAGTTCTTGGGCGAGGGAGCCATTTGTCATTGTACACGTCAATACCCGACCCATCCCCCGCTCTCCATCGTAGCCCCCTCATTTAGCACCCAAGAACTTAGGGCTCACAGGAAAGGAAAATGAAGAGAGAGGGAAGATTATAACTGAAAAATGGTTTTTAGAGAACACAATCTGCCGCCTTTACCTCACATGTATTTATATTAGAGGACACCACAACTTAGATATAATAAATCCTTGAATACTCTTAATGCTCTCCTTAAGCTGGAGAATAGAGGTCAAATATGCCCAGCTTGAAAGACATACCAGTTTGAAAGACAAGGGTTGAAAGAAGGTACGAGCTAAAGGCTTGGTAAAGATCTTCTAAGTAATCTTCTGAACGAATACAAGGATCAAGGAGTAATAATATGCTATTGTATCACCAAAGTCAAAATAAAATGGAAAACATTGATATGTTTAATCTGCTCATGGAAGATTGAATTGTTAGCAATAAAATGGTGGTTTGATTATCACAAAACATTTGTATAGGAGCACGAGTAGTAATGTCAAAATTAAGTAGAAGAGATTGGACCCACAACATCTCTAAAGCCGTATGTGCCATAGCATAATACTCGGGTTCAACACTTGAACGAGCAACCATAATTTACTTTTTATTGCTCCAAGTAACAAAATTGCCACCAACGAAGGTATAGTAGCCAAAGCACCGTCGATTAGAGAAACTACCGGTCCAATCCGAATCACTAAAGGCAATGACAAAGAATCAAAGGGTCAATATATCAAGTTTCGATTAGGAGCACTCTTCAAATATAACAAAATATAACAAACATCCTCGTAATGAGGTTGTCAAGGAGCATTGCATATATTGGTTGACCACCCCATTCTCGAGATCGAGAAAAATAACCTCTAATACTAGAAAAATATTAAAAAATCCAAACGATTTTTTAGATGGCTTCAAAAAGTTTCACAAAAATCACCATAAAAAAGATAAGATCGAAACAACTCGAGAGGTACAATCGGCGATCATCGACGGCGGTATGGATGTTGATGCCAACATGATGCTTGCATGATGTCATCAATCTCATTTTGCTTAAAAGGATTCCTGCCTATTAGAGGTATTTACTAGATAAGATTGAATGTTGTGATCCGCGAGAGATTGACAAATTAGGATTTAAAGGAAAGGAAAAAGAAGCGAAACAGAGAGGGTGAGAATTGAAAAAAAGGCTTTTAGGGAACACAATCAGCTTCCTTTCACCTCACATCTATTTATATTTGAACACACCATGACACAACCACAATAGTATCCTTAAGACGAAAACTAAATATCCTAATAGTAAACAAATGGAAGCTTTGTTCCTAAAATATATTAGGTACAAATTGCATGTAACGGTAGAATGCAGATGTAAATGTGACGTGTTGTAAAAATTGCAAGTTCATACAAAGATCAAATTAAAATGGACAAACTTATGCATTGGGCAATTCCTGAGAGCTTGCCATGGTTTCTTGCCTTGGTGTCATGGGTTGCCCGTTGCAAGGCCAACACCGTGACGTCGTGTGGCGAAGGCCCATGACGTTGCCTAAGTCATATGGCAACATTCAAACCAAGGCATGCCAAGGAAGGCCCCAACAC
>JAOTRH010111708.1:0-47309 GCA_034768845.1 Heliamphora exappendiculata | reverse complement strand
AAATAAATAATTAAACAACGATAAAATAAATATAAATTAAGTCGTTATGATCCGGTCCATCCGTTTAATCTTTTAATTCGACAGTCTCGAATCAAATATTAAACGCCTAGGGTTTTGGAACCCTAAACGAGTCGTCAAAGGTCCAAAATTTTCCCTCAGCCTTCAGACCACCGTCACAGCCTCGGACCACCGCTGCAACACCGAAAAAATGCTGAAAAAGATGCCCAAATAGCCCCTTAAGTTGCCAAAAATTATGTTGTGTAGGCAGCACTACGCCGCATTTTTCCAGCCGCTGTTTGACCGCCTTGCCGCCACTTTTGAACCCCCAAAAAATTATGAAAGGTAGAGCACATCGAGGTCTTAATCTCTAATAAAAATTGCATCAAAATTCAAAACCGAAGTGCTCCGAAAAAATCCTCAAAGTGCCAAAATTTCTGCAATGGCGCCGCTGTGCGCGACCAGCTTTGAAGCACCTTTTGACTCCTTTTTCGCCGTCGTTGAACCGCAATCGAACCACCATCGGATAACCAACGAACAACCTTTATTTCAGCAAAAACATCGCATCGAAAAAGATTCTCAAAAGCCCCGAAAACAAGCCTTAAAGACAGCCCCCTGTTGTGGCCGAACGGCCCTTTGCCGCCGCTGCTTTGTTCTTCTTCTTTTATTTTCGTTCATTGTTTTGCGTGGTTCGATTACAATATTGATCCAGAAAAAAAGAATGAAATAATAGATTACATCGTCAAAAACCTATACCCCACGTAGGAGGCATACAACCGATTTAATCTCGAAACAAAATCGTCGAGCTAAACGATTAAAAAACGATATAAAGAAAACATTCATACATTCATATAGCAGGATCATAACGACATAGGCTGCAAAACAAAGGTTAGCACAATGGTTTTTCATAAAAAATGCAACCCTGGCTCTGATACCATTGTTAGAGCGAATTTTTTTTTGAACCAACGCCGTGACCGTAAAAAATGACGTATGCATTTTTCATGAAAACAGAGAACCATATTAATCTTAATAATATAATACCTTTATGAAACTTGTCGAAAAGTTTTAAGAAATTCCAAATACGTTGAAGACGACATTGCAATCTTCTCACGTATGTCCCGAACGCACTACGACGATTACGATGTTTAGGCACTGTTTTCGATCGAAGAGTTCTTCCTCCTTTCGGTTTCTTCTCACACACTTCTCTCTAAAAAGGCAAAATTAATTGTCAAAAAGAGAGAGGGGGCGGCAGCTATCTTGTGAGGCGATTAGGGTTTTTTTTGGATTTTATATATATAAAATCTCGTTTTAATATATTTATTCATATATCAAAGATAATGTTAAGAATATATATTCTCTTTTTTAAAAATAAGTAAGAGATATATATCTTCCATAAAACCAATGTTCCACCCCCTTATTAGGGCCGGCCACCTAGGGAGTAATTCCTAGGTGTGCCAAAAATCAAAATCGGGCTTCAAAATTTAATTTAATTTCTAAATATTCCCGGCGGCAAAACCCAGCAGGATGGTAGAGATGCGCAGTGTCAGGGGTGTAGGAACAAACACCAGAGGTCGTATGGTCAGAGTTCTCATCTTGTGGGATCGCATCGGTAGCAATTTTCTCTACCAGTACCTTCAGTGGCTTCAATAGGAAGGCCAAAGTAGAGGGAGCCCATTTGATATCGGTGTAAACAGCCAGGGCGTCGTGTGTCGGGGTGCTCACAAAGGAATCAGTCTCGAAGTTTAGTAGTGGTTCCGTTGCAGGGGAGGGGACTACCAGTTTATTTTGGGTGTGGCCAGTCAGGACATATTCGTAGGAACTGTCCTCAGAGAGGCAGTGTAGTGAGTACGGCAGGTGCACCAATTGTTTTGCTTGCATAGTGCCGACAGGTTTATCGCCAGCAGCAACCACCAGTGCAGACGTCCAGGGTGACAGACGGAGGTACCTTAGTGCAATTAGTACGACAGCTGATAATTTAGGGATATGGTGGACAGACTCAAATGACGCAGGGCAGAGTGTACGCCCTCTTAGATCCCAGTTCATCCAAGGTACCGGTTGTGCCAGATGATGCAGCTACTCCTCTAGTGAATAGATGTACTTTCTGAGTGTGCAGACTTCGGGCCAGTGTTCTTATTGACGCGAGAGCAACATGTTTCTTTGTTTCATTTGTTGTGGAGTGGGAGATGTACTCCATGGGTGGTATGCGGGTTGTAGAGACATCGGTTGGTGAGCATGTGATGTTGGGACGAGTTGATAAATCCTGTGTCTTGAGGTAGTTGGCCGTTGTTTAGAGTACATGACCATGTTTGACCGTACCTTAGGAATGGTTAGGTTGACCACCTCTCGTGCATGTGTCGATTTCGATTGACGATATTGTTTTCTTTTCACCTTGTGGTGAATTTTGGGGACGAAATTCTTTTAAGGGAGGTAGAGTTGTGAGACCCTAACCTTTTTTAATTTTTGCGGTGTTCTTTGACGTGCTGTTTATCGTTTTATCATAGCATGTTTGTATGCGTTTTATGCATGTTCGGGCTTAAAAATGTATATTGGGTTGCTTTTCGAGGACGTTGGGCGTTGTGGTGGATGTTTAAAAAAGATATTTTCGTGAGACTATAAATATATAGCATTAGATATTTTCATTAGATATTTTTGTTCCTCTCTCAAATAAATCGAAACCTCTGCCTTCTCTATAGTTTTGGGGGGGCCCGGGGCTTAATTTTTGGCCATTAGATAGTAGATCCTTAGAATCCTCCCTGTTGGCTACGCGTTCATCTAAATAAAATCTCGTTTTGACGAGATTCATTTTTTGAGGCGTTGAGATTTTGACTCAACGAGGTAGGATCCTAGACTCTCATGTTTTAAAGGGATGCTACGTGTAATTGTATGTGTTTTTACCATTTTAAAATGCATGAAAAGCTATTTTATGTTTCAAAAAGTCAGATTTTGCTCCTAAATCGTTTTTGGTTGTTTTTGGTTGGACAAAAAGGTTTTTACGGTATTCCTTTCGGCGTTTCTTTGTTATTTTGGGCTTGGGTGTGTCCGTGGGTATCAAAAGAGAGTTTGGCAGTTTTGATTTTTGGGTTGAAGTGCTATTTTCGTAGCTAGGGTTCGTGTTTGCCGTGGTCCAGTCGACTGGGCTGGTGATCTAGTCGACTAGGTCAATAGTATGGTGATCCAGTAAACTGGGGGAGATAATCCAGTCGACTGACCTGGGTTTGTATTTTGTTGTGTTTTTTCAGTAGCTTTTCAATTGGGACGTGACAGAATAGTATCAGAGCTCTGAGTTCGAATACCTAAGACCCGTGGAAAGATGGTGCATCACCTTATGAGGTTGATTGTGTGTGCTTGATTGCATGTGTTTAGATATTTTGATAATATGAGTATGATCACTTCTTGAATATGTGGATGCTGTGTATATGTGAGCATGGATGTTGAACCTTAGGATTGATTAGTCTTGCCTTCGGGTGTTTGAGTTAACAAACTTGGAAGTCAAGTTAAAAATGCATTTGGCCGACGCGTTTTCTAGCAAGGAATCTAAGTAAGTTATCTAAATTGATGCGTCACTCTTGTCAGTTCTCCTCGATATGTGGGGTTATTTAACATGAACATATGTGACTAAGTGTTGGCATGATTGTGTGGTTAATATTTACGTAAATGTGACGTGCTGCATCTTATGTTCGGTATTCCTTTCGTATAGACGTGATGTCCGTGTGGAGAGGATGAGGCCGTAGTTTAGGCCAAGGGAATATGCCAATCCCTGATGTTGGGATGCAAATGCTCCACAAGGATCGAGTGACACATAAGGTTGCTGCGTGCGATGGTATACTCCATCTGCCAGCTAATTGAGGCTGCTAGGGGGAGAGAGAGTAGAACCCAGCAGGATGGTAGAGATGCGCAGTGTCAGGGGTGTAGGAACAAACGCCAGAGGTCGTATGGTCGGAGTTCTCATCTTGCTGGATCGCATCAGTAGCAATTTTCTGTACCAGTACCTTTAGTGGCTTCAACAGGAAGGCCAAAGCAGAGGGAGCCCATTTGATATCGGTGTAAACAGCCAGGGCGTCGTGTGTCGGGTTGCCCGCAAAGGATTCAGTCTCGAAGTTTAGTAGTGGTTCCGTTGCAGGGGAGGGGACTACCAGTTTATTTTGGGTGTGGCCATTCAGGACATATTCGTAGGAACTGTCCTCAGAGAGGCAGTGTACCGAGTACGGCAGGTGCACCAATTGTTTCGCCTGCACAGTGCCGACAGGTTTATCGCCAGCAGCAACCACCAGTGGAAACGTCCAGGGCGACAGACGGAGGTACCTCGGTCCAATCGGTACGACAATTGACAATTTAGGGTTATGGTGGACAGACTCGAATGACGCAGGGCAGAGTGTACGCCCTCTTAGATCCCAGTTCATCCAAGGTACCGGTTGTGCCAGATGATGCAGCTACTCCTCTAGTGAATAGATGTACTTTCTGAGTGTGCAGACTTCGGGCCAGTGTTCTTATTGACGCGAGAGCAACATGTTTCTTTGTTTCATTTGTTGTGGAGTGGGAGATGTACTCCATGGGTGGTATGCGGGTTGTAGAGACATCGGTTGGTGAGCATGTGATGTTGGGACGAGTTGATAAATCCTGTGTCTTGAGGTAGTTGGCCGTTGTTTAGAGTACATGACCATGTTTGACCGTACCTTAGGAATGGTTAGGTTGACCACCTCTCGTGCATGTGTCGATTTCGATTGACGATATTGTTTTCTTTTCACCTTGTGGTGAATTTTGGGGACGAAATTCTTTTAAGGGAGGTAGAGTTGTGAGACCCTAACCTTTTTTAATTTTTGCGGTGTTCTTTGACGTGCTGTTTATCGTTTTATCATAGCATGTTTGTATGCGTTTTATGCATGTTCGGGTTTAGAAATACATATTGGGTTGGTTCCCAGGGCCGTTGCGCGTTGTGGCGCGATGTTAAAAAAAATACTTTTGTGAGACTATAAATGTCTAGCCTTATATATTTTTATTAGATATTTTCTTTTCTCTTTCAAACAAACCGAAATCTCTGCCTTATCTTTAGTTTTCAAGGGGCCAGGGGCTTAGTTTTTGACGATCAGATTGCAAATCCTTTGTATCATCACTGCGGGTTACACGTTCATCTAAACAGAATCTTTTTTGACGAGGTTCATTTTTCAAGGCGTCGAGTTTATGACTCAACGAGGTAGGATTCTAGACTCTCATTTCTTAAAAGGGTGCTACGTGTAATTGTTTGTGTTTTTACCATTTTAAAATGCATAAAAAGTTATTTTATGTTTTAAAAAGTTGGGTTTTTCTCCTAAATTGTTTTTGGTTGTTTTCGGTTGGACGAAAACATTTTTGAGGTGTTCCTTTTGGTGTTCCATTGTTGTTTCGTGCTTGAGAGTGTTCGTGGGTATCAAAATGGACTTTGGTGGCTTCCATTTTGGGGTTAAGGGTCTGTTCTCATAGCTAGGGTTCGTTTTTGCCGTGATCTAGTCGACTAGACCGGGTGATCCAGTCGATTGGGTCGACAGTATGGTGATTCAGTCGACTGGGGGTAATGATCCAGTCAACTGACCTGGGTTTGGGTTTTTTCGTGTTTTTCCAGTAACTTTTCAGCCGACTAAATTATGGGGTTCAGTCGACTGATGTCCTATTGGGGTTGTTTTGGTGGGTCGTGTGATGGCCTTGGGGGTTTGTTTATGTTTTGTTGCCATCCTCGGGGGTGACGTGGGTTAGTTAACCGTGGTGTTTATTCATCGTTGTGTGTGTGGTGTGTTTGGGCCCGTGGTTCCTTTTCTAAAAGGAGGGTTTTGAAAAAGATAGTGTTTTGTGAAAACGTTTGTAAAAATTGAGTTTTTGGAGGTTTTGAGCTGGCCTTTGGGGTTAGGTTTTGTTTTGTTGTTTGTTAGTCGTTTGGGTTAGTGGATGACGAGTTGTGTGGCTTGTGATGTCGTTATGTGTAACGTGGTTTCATGCTTTAAAACTCTGGATTTATGTATGTATGTGCATGTGGAATATGAGGGACGGAGTTGTGGACCTGAAAATGCATGTGTTTCGTGTTGCATGGGTTGCATGAGTTGTGTGGGTCGCGTGTGCGGCACGTGACGTGATTTTGTAAGACCTGGTGTGGGTACATGGTTGTGTGCATTAAAACTCTGGTTTTAAAGGTGCATTAGATGGGACTGCGGTCCTTTGGTGAAAGCTCGAGAAGGTGGTTGGGTGAATGTTAACTGTGGTTAACAATGCATTAGATGGGACTGCAGTCATTTGGCAAAAGCCCGAGAAGGTGTATTAGATGGGACTCCGGTCCTTCGATGAAAGCCCGAGAAGGTGCATGGCATGGATTGCATGCTAATCATGACAAACCCTCTTGAGACTTGAAAGAGAGTCGAAAACTGCATAGTGGGTTGCATGCGTTGCGTTGAGTGGGTTGTAGGTATTGTGGTGAGGTGTGTGATTCATCGTATATTTTATAGAACTATTTTCGGGGTTCGTGAGAGTCGATACATACTTGTGTTACATGTGGGGCTCGTGAGAGTCAATAATTGCATGTGAAGCATTGTAGTATATATGTATACATATCAAACTATTTTCTTTTGAGGCTCGTGTGAGTCGAACAATCTCATATCTTTTCGCATTACATTTTTTATCACGTAAAATTGGTTTTTGAGGCTCAGGCGAGTCGTAACATACTTATTACTCTGCTTGCATGTTTTGCCTTTATTTCATGTTTGTCTAGTTTTTTCTTAGCTTTGGCTCACGGTGTGGGATTTGAAATGTTTTTCAGTTGCATACGATCCTGCAGGTTGATCGAGAGGAGCCGGTTGTGGAAGAAGACCTATAGTCTTCTTTTGTTTTCTTTTTGAACCATATATTGTTTTACGTGCTTTTGGTTTGGAACCTTATGTTGTAAGCCTAAGGGCATTATATGTAATGTATGCATGATTTCTTATCTTGTGAGTGAAACATCGGGTTGGGTGCTGTTTTTCAGCTTAGTATGGTGGTTTGTGTGTGGGTGTTTCACGTGATCCATGTGTCAAGGCGTGACAGAACCCTAGCGCAGTAGTGTACTCTTTCTCCCATTCTCTTGAAATTTGCAAACTGAAATTACTCACCGAATGGAACCTCTGCCACTGCAGCCCACAGCGTCGCTGGATCTCCCTCGCCGCCGCTCGTTGCTTCGATCATTGCTCTAAGTACGCAGTACGCCCTGATCTATCTCTAATCTCTCTCAAACTTGTCTGTTGAACTTGAATGCCCCAATCCATCTCTCTACTCGTTGTTCTGCTCCTGTTGTTTGTTGACCATTACGATTTTCCAAAAAAAGAAACTAAAAATGTTGTGGCATGTGGGACTCTAAAAAAATAAAAATATGATTTTATTTTCTATTCTAAAAGGACAAATGCTGTGGCCTATGGAGGTGTTGGAGTGGGACTGTTAGCTTTTTTTTGAATTGTTACTGTTAGCTTTTTTGGTTTGTTACTGTTAGCTTTTTTTGGATTGTTTATTGTTAACTTTTTTTTATAAAAAATAAAAGTAAATATAAAATATGAAAAATATTTGTTGTGACTGTAGGACTGTTAGCTTTTGGGACTGTGGGACTATTAGCTTTTGTTGTGATTTTGTTGTTTAATAGTTTGAAATAAATATTTGTTATTTGACATAATTGTTTTATTATGATTTTTTATGTTATTTGATTTCAGATTTCGGTATTAAATCTTTAACTTATGGAGAGATTTTTAAAAGATAATAAAAATTAGAAGCGACCTCTTTTGCGAGTCAGAGCACAACTTTAAACAAAAAATGTGTTGAAAAGATTTTTCCTGATGTTCCCGCAGACCCATGCCTATGATCTCGTATTCTAGATTATGATTCAAATATCAGAGATTAAGTTCGTACGGCTTATCTATTGAAAGGCCCTTGCCAACTTTGTAACCACAATTTTTCAAAAAAAAAAAAACCCGAGATAAAAGATGCTGCGTATTTAATCCTTCTTAGTTTGATGAGTTTGGTTTTTGGTTGAATTATAGCATTTCAAAAGATGCTGCGTATTGTCTTTGTTGCTATCTTTTCAAACCCAATATAAAAGACTAGGCAGGTGGTGAGTCTTTCATTGCTAAGGGGTTTTCAAATTAGAAGAAGAATGACATGTTTAATCTTCACGTAGGAGGTGTTAATAGTGCTCACTATCAAGTTTGGAGAAAATGTCAGGACTTGTTGAATAAAAAACAACATATGGAAACAAATTTCTCAAAGCTATCAGATGAAGCAAAAATTAATTATCGGATTCGTTTAACTACATCAATTAATTGCATTAGATATCTTTTGTGATAAGGAGTTACATTCCGTGGGCATAATGAATCTGATTATTCAAGCAACTAAGAAAACTTTCTTGAGCTTTTGAAGTTTCTTGCCGAACAAAATGAAAATGTGAAATCTATTTTACTTAAAAATGCTCCTGAAAATTTGAAGTTGACATCTCCTGATATTCAAAAAGATATAGTTAATGCCGCAACAGTTGAAACAACTAATGTCATTCTTAAAGAGCTTAGTGATAGGCTATTTTCTATTATCATAGATGAATCAAGGGATGTCTCAACAAAGGAGCAAATGGCGATTGCTTTGATGAATGTCGATGAAAGGGGATACGTGTGAGACCCTGACTCGTTTTCTTTTTGGTGTTTTCGATGCGTAGTTTATAATTTTTATTATTGCATGATTATATGTGTTTTATGCATGTTCGGGCTTAGAAATCCATGTTGGGTTGGTTATCGGGGCCGTTAGGTATTGTGGTGCGAATTTTTTTTTATAAAAGAAGAAGATATTTTTGTGACCTATAAATATCTAGCTTTAGATATTTTGGTTGAGATATTTTTGGAAAGCTTGGAGGCTAAGTTTTTTTTTTCTAAAACCAAAACCTCTGCTTTCTCTTTAGATTTTATTGGGGCCCAGATTTTATTTTTGGCGATCGGGTAGCGGATCCTTGCTATTGGCACCGAGGGTTACGCGTTCATCTAGACGAAATTTTGTTTTGACGAAGTTCCTTTTTTACAAAATTAAGGCTTTGAATTTTTGACTCAACGAGATAGGATCCTAGACTATCTTGTCTTTAAAGGGTGCTACGTGCAATTATATGTGTTTTTACCGTTTAGAAATACATGAAAAGTTGGTTTAAGTTTTGAAAAGTTGGATTTTGGTTCAAAATCACTTTTGGTTGATTTCGGTTGGATGAAAGGGGGTTTTGTGGCTTTCTTTTTGGTGTTTCCTTATTGTTTTGGGCTTGTGTATGTTCATGGGTTAAAAAAGGGGTGTTTGGCTGGTTTAATTTGGGCTGAGAAGCGTTTTCTCTAGCGCTAGGGTTTTCTTTCTGCCGTCGTCTGTTCTGAAATTTGAAATTTCTATTTTTTTGTGTCGACACCTTTTCTATTTGTATTGATACCTTTTTCGTTTGTGTCGACACTTTTTTGTAGGTGTCGACCCTTTTTTCTTCTGTTGCTGTTGAGTATTCTTTTGCTGTTGCGTTGTTTCTCTTGGTTCTTTTGTGTCGACATTTTTGCTGTTTGTGTCGACACTTTTTTTTCTTTGTGTGAGAAGAAGAGTTTTAAGATCGAGGTGAGTTCCTATAGCCTGTGAGTTCCTAGAATGTGATATTTATCCGTGGTTTTCAAAAAAGAAAAAAGAGGTTTAAAAACGAGGAGATTTGTGAAACGTTATCTGCGTTGTTAAAATACTAGGTTTTGATAATGAAAAACCATTTTGGACGCTTATGGGAGTCTGATTGGAAAGTAGGGATTTTATGAAGTAAAACCATTTTCGGCTGATGTGGTTGAGCCAACTTTCTACTATGTGGTTGCATATCCTGCTTTACGACTTTATTGTATATTTCTATTGGGATTCGGCTCACATTGTGAGATTTTGTTAGAACCTTTTTTAGGAGAACGTGGTTCTGCAGGTTAACCTTAAGGTGCTTGGAGGTGGCTGATGACAAGACTCTAATGTTTTGTCTTAGTTATGTAGTTTATACCATTTCATATTTGGATGTGACATGTTGTATATTTGAAAGCATACGCGATGCATTTCTTATGGCCGTGGTGCCGATGTATGCATGATTGATTATTTTCGAGAGAAACCTTGGGTTGGTTGTTGTTTTTCATTGTTTCATACTACGTTTTTCGTTGGTTGGTTAAACGGTTTACAAAGGGAGTTTTCAAATAGTTTATGCTTCATTCAAACTCTTATGCTTTGAAAGAGATTTTGGAACGGCATAAGCTTTTTTTCAAAATAAAAGATTTTCTTATCCAAAATATGAATTTTGTTTTCAAGGCTTGGCTTTTGGGGTCATTACTATAGTCCTTATGGCTACTCTTTTAAATCAAATAAACTCTCGGTAGTGCATTTTACAAAGTTTTTAGCCTCGTCTTGGTTTTATGATTTTTCATCCGTTGTGCTGGGCGGTTTTGGTGGTTGTTTGTGAATTTTTCGCATGACTCAGAGTTTGGGGTAAGATAATACGTGGTTGAACAATTTTTGGGCATTAAGTATGCTACTTGTACTAGTGCTATTTCACTTAAGAAAGCGATTGAAGAATTATTTTCAACGCACAATTTGAGCTTTTCTAGATTACGTGGGCAAGGTTACGATGGAGCTAGAAACATGCAAAGAGAATTCAATGGACTAAAAACACGTATTTTGCAAGAGAATAAGTGTGCATATTATGTTAATTGTTTTTCTCACCAACTTCAATTAGCTCTTGTGGCAGTCACGAAGAATTATATTCATATGGTTGATCTTTTTTACTTGGTTTCAAACATTGTCAATGTTGTGGAAGCTTCATGCAAATGTGAAGATATTCTTCTGGAGAAGCAAGCTGCCAAAGTTATTAAAACTCTAAGTAATGGTGAGATAACAAGTGGGAAAGGATTCAATCAAGAGACTACTCTCATTCGTGCTAGTGATACACATTGGGGATCACGTTATGGGACTTTGCTTAGTCTAATTAGCATATTCTCAGTTGTGATTGAAGTGCTTGATGTTATAATGGAGGATGGACCCAATTCAGAACAAAGAGCATAAGCATTTTGTCTATTGAAATCAATGTAATCTTTCGAATTTGTGTTTAGTCTACATTTGTTGAGAGCTTTTTTGAGAATTACAAATGATTTATTTCAAGCTTTAGAAAAAAAAAAATCAAGATATTGTCAATGCCATAAAATTGGTTCAAGTTTCTAAACAACGACTCCAAATGTTGAGGAATAGTGGCTGGAGTTCTTTGGTGGATGAAGTTTTTTCATTTTGTGGAAAACATCAAATTGATTTTCCTCATATGGATGGAACATATGTTATTCGAGGAAGATCAAGGTGTAGAGCTCACGACAAGACAAACTCTCATCACTACCGTGTCGAGTTATTCTATATTGTCATTGATATACAAATCTAAGAGCTCAATATGTGAAACTCAGTTCTGTTTTATTTTTTTGTAATGTTTGTTTGATGCATCATTATTGCTTTAATCATATATCGGACATCTTGTTTAGATATGTGTTATGCATATGGGTGTTTGGTTTTATCTTTTTGTTTGGGTTTTCATCCAGCAATGGCCGCTCGAGCGGTGGCCTGTCTGCTCGAGCGGGCCTGTGGTCGAGAGTTAGTTCGGTGGGGGACCGCTCGAGTGGGTCTTGTCTGCTCGAGCAAACAGCCGGGCGCAAAAATTTATTAAGACAGCTCATGTTTTGAAAAGTGAACCAAAGCTTGTTTTACAAGTTTCTTTTCTCTCTCTACACAAAAGCTTTACCTTTTCTCTAGCTTTTTGGTGGGTTTGGGCTTGGTTTTTAGCGATCGGATAGGAAATCCTTATTATCTTCATCGAGGGCTTCGCGTTCATTTGAACTGAATCACATTTTGACGACTTTACTTTTTTGGCAGAGTTCAAAGCTTCGAGTTTTAACTCATCGAGGTAGGATCCTAGACTCTCATGTCTTAAAGGGGTACTAGGTGGAGTTGTATGTGTTTTTACCATTTAAAAATGGATGAAAAGTTGATTTGTGCTCTTAAAAGTTGGTTTATGTTCTTAAAATGTGTTTGATTGCTTTTGGTTGGATGAAAAGGTTTTTAAAAGTGTTTTAAGGTTTCTTTCGAAGTTGTAGAATCGTGTGTGTCAGTGGGTTTTCAAAAAATGCGAGTTTGGTTGATTTGATTTGGGCTTGTGCATAGATCTATGGAGTTTTTTCGTCGATGCTAGGGTTTTTCCCGACATTCAGTCGACTGAAGTGGGTAGTTCAGTCGATTGAATGGACAGTGTGTGGGTTCAGTCGACTGAAGTGGGTAGTTCAGTCGATTGAATGGACAGTGTGTGGGTTCAGTCGACTGAAATGGGTGACTCAGTCGACTGACCTGGAGCTTTGGGGAATTCTTGAATCCAGTAGACTTTTTCAGTCGACCGAATGGTGGTCTTCAGTTGACTGAACTCCTGTTAGCGGTGCTTTTTCTTCTTTCTTTTTTTGTCATGTTGGATGTGTATGGGTCTGTGGTTTTCAAAAAGGCAAGTTTTGGGAAAAAGGAAGAGATTTGTGTAAACGTTTGTGAAAATCAAATTTTTGGAGGTTTGGAGCTAACCATTGGGGTTAAATTCTGCAGTCTTGCGGTGAAAACCCGTGAAGATACATGTGTTGTATGTAGCACCCCGACCCTTCTCGTGGCAACGATATTATTCGCTTTAGGCAAAAGCCCTCACGGTTTTGCTTTTCCCAGGAGGTCACTTTAGACACCCCAATTTGACCCCGCCTAATCTTAGGTGAATTCGATGATGAAAAAGTTAGAATGGTACGATCCTCGGGAAGTGATCCAAGCTCGGTAATTGAACCTAATCATCGAAACCTTCAAACCAATGAAATTATGTTGAACCACCAATAACCTGCTATGCAAGTTATTCCAAATGTGGCAACCGTCATGCCCACCGCCAATAGAACCTTTTGAAAACCCTAGCCAAAAGTGGCGACCGCCATCTTGCATTGTGGCGACCGCTAATAGAATCTTGTGAAACTTTTTTAAACATGGCGATCGCCATCTCCTAACCTGGCGACCACCATCTCCCAACCTGGCAACTGCCAACTCAAAATGGCCTGACGTGTTCCAAAACGTGTCAGCATCTCATTGGTTGAAGAACTCTATAAATACTGTATCCCAGCGTACATTTTTAGGAGAGAATTTTAGTGAGAGATTTAGTGAGAGAAGTTCTGTCGAGTCATCGAGCAATTCGAGCCCCGATGTCGAAACCCTGCTGAAATACCGAGAACCGAACCCTTGATACCGATGTTTTGAAATCATAGCTTGGATCATCGCCCGAGGACCGAATTGCCTATCTCCACTCCCCGACTCGAGAATTTCTTAGCAATCCAAGTACTTTGCTTGGATCTCCAGTCTTTCTAACTCCATTTCCTACCTCTTTAGAGTGATCAGGTTAATTTGATTGTTTCATCTTAATTACGTTATTACATTGCATAAAATTACAATATTTATGCTTGAATTTAAGTTTTACCTTATTTAGTTTACTTGTTTTATTTATTTGTTTACTAATGTTAAGTTTTCTAATTAATCAAATTAGTGCTAATATATTTTTGGCAATTATAACTTGTTAATGTTGTTAATTGTTATAAACAATGTACTTACATTTATGTGAATATAGTTATTAATACTATATTCATATTTGAGTTAAATAGTTGTATTTAATTTCTTTTCTTTTAGTATGAATGTAATTTTTTTTACTAGCATTTATTTTTATTATTTTTATTTTTTTTGTAATATTAATTTAATGTCATTTTATTTTCTTAACATTAGTTCAATATTCTACCATTTTCTTTTCTTTTTTTCCCTTTTAAGTATTAGTTTACTATTCTTTTAATAGTTTTATTTTTCTTTTCTTTTCTTTTACTTTTCTTTACTAGTATTTCATTTCTTTTTCATTTAATACTAATGTTTCATTTTTCTTTATTGTCTTTCTTTTAATTATTAGTTTTAATTTTCTTATAATGTTCCATTTAGTATTCATTTTCTTTTAATGTTAGTATTTATTTATCTATGAAGCTCAATTTTCTTTTTCTTTTTCTATAGTTTTATTTTCTCTTCATGGTATTTTTTTTTATTAAACTCAAAAATCATAAAAAGTTTTTTAATCTAATTTTCATCTTTAAGTGTATTTTTCTTTTCTTTTGTTTTTTTTCTTTTATTTTCTTCTATCTCATTTTTAAAAAATGTAAAAAATGAATAGTTAGCTTTTTCTTTATTAGTTTAATAATATTTTCTAACCTTTGTATTCTTTAACCTTTTGTACGATTTTTGATAATATGTCCATTTTTTTTTGCATATTTAGTGTTAGCATTTTTTAGCATTTTTTTAGCATTTTTTGCTTGTTCTTTTATTTGAAATCATGCTAGTTAAGATTGTTTAAATAATATTGAATGCAGAAGCGATCAATGTATCATTTAGTTAGAAATTATATGCCGTAGGACTTAAAATTTTTCTTTTGATACTTGTTTTATTTGACGTTCTATATACGTATATTATGTATTTTTTGTATTAGATTTTGAATGTTCTTTCTTTGCCTCAACTTTCTTTATTTGTATGCATTTGATAAATCTTATTAAAAAATCAATGTTGATTAGTAGAGGCTAACCTTACGGTTGGGCGAATGGGGAGCTTAACATCTTCCTCAATTCGTATCTTAGTCCCCGAACCTTTTTTTTTCTGAATAAACGTTTCAAAGATCAATAGCCATATTTGTTTTTCTTGATTTTTCTCAAAAGTCAAGTGACGACTCTATTTTCAACAAAAAAAAAAGTGATTTTCAAAATTTAACTTTCAAGGTGTTAAAATATTTTTCAAACATCTTTAAATTTTCTTATTTTTTACCATTTTCCTAAAACCCCAAATATCTCGGCACTATAGTATTTTCTAGCGACTCTGGTGGGGACGGGCTTATAAAATCAAATTACAGGGCTAAATTTGAAAATATCATTGGTTTTTAATAATAATTTCTCATTTGCATTTTCATAGACATGTGCATTATTCTTCACACCCCCTACCTGGTCGACCTGATGCCCTGAACGTTCATCCGTTTTGAGAATTTTTGGAAAGACGGGCAACCCTTACTGACTGTACGCTATCATAGGTGCAGTAAAAGAGTTCAGGCGTACTGTTTGATCATGTCCTGCATGGGAGGTATATACCCGGCTCTATTCAAAAGGTACTCTATTCGATTGACCAAAACCAGCCTTTTAAATAAAGTAGCTTAGAACTCCCCATTAGGTGCTACTAACCCTAGTAGGATTATGTGTTTTGTTAATTGTACGTTTTTTTTGCGTTTGCGTTTGTTAGGATTATATGTTTGGCTTAAGCTAGTTCATTTTCTGGGTTCAGCCCGGGTCTTCTGTTATCCCTTGTTATTTAGGTTAGCTTTTCCTTTGATTTTTTACCCGGGCTTTGTTTTTCACCATGTTTGGATTTCACGCCGTAGTTCTTTTCCCAAGGTTATGCCTGTCATTTGTTTTGAATCCTCTAGGATAGTTCCTCTCTCTTTCGGGTTCTTCCTGGGTTGTTGGTTTCTCTCCCGTTGTTGTGTTAGGCTCGCTTCCTTTGAACCTTTGTTGTACCTGTGTGAGCTAATTCTACTCCCTATTGTTATGCTACCCATTTTTCCCTAGAAACCTAGATCAAATCGGTCTCTTGGGGGTTGCAGTAGACCTAAGATCAAAACCAATGTCAGGCACAAATTCGGGCAATTTAGGCCCATTTTCCCAGTGTAAATGGATTGCCAAAAATACAAACGAGAACGATGAAGACTTTTGGAATGATAACCAAGGACAGGAGGCACCACAAGTCGTTGCACCACCATGGGTTCCCCAACATATCCCGGTGGAAGAAGAGATCATAGCCCAGTCTAGGAAATTTGCGCTGGCGGAGAAGATTGATAGAATAGAGAAGGTGTTGAGAAAGGCGAAAGGTGTAGAAGAGTACATGCTGGATGTAGGCAGTTTATGTTTGTTCCTAGATGCCAAACTGCCTGAAAAATTTAAAATACCAGAGACAGAGAAGTTTGATGGCATCGGAGATCCCCGAATTCATCTAAAAATGTACGTTGGAGCTCTTTCCCCATGGAGATGATGATCAGCTCAAGGCCCAATTGTTTCACCGATCACTTTTTGGGGCAGCACAAAAGTGGCTTCTTTCCCTGGAGGTGGCCAAAACGAGAACTTGGGAAGATATAGCTACGACCTCTATCACTAATATAGCTACAATATCCAGCTAGACGTAACTACCCGAGAGCTAGAGACGACTTGCCAGGAGAACTAGGAATCGTTTGTTGATTTCCTAACTCGATGGAGGGGGAAAGCCGCCAAGATAACGAACCGGCCCACTGAGAAAAAACAAGTGAGAATGGTGGTGAAAGACCTGTAGTCCCCTCTGAAGCGTTAGCTTATCACACAGTCACTCTCTACTTTTGAGCAGCTGTTTGTTGCTGGGGTGCAGATCGAAGACGCCATTCAATCTAAGGAAATTGAGAAAGCAGAACCTAGCCAAGAATTGACAAGGAACTTTCCTGCAAATAATAAGAATCAGTCTTTCGTTACCAACGTCATGTCACGTTCAAACGAGGTAAAACTCCTGAACCTTTCTTCATTTACCCAGCAATCAAACCATAGTCAGCAGGAAAGCAACAGTCTGCAGGCACAACAACGACCAAGGAGAGTCTTCACTCCCCTTAATATTTCACTAACCGCTGTCCTGAATCGACTTGTCGAGAAAGGGCTCAGATTCCATGCCGGTGCTAGATCCCCTCCCCCCGAGATACAATGCTACGCAGTATTGCGCTTATCACCAAGGCCACAGACATCTGATTGATAAGTGTATAAGACTCCAACATGAGATCCTGGATCTCATCGATAACAAGGTGATTCCCCCGCCATTTGCCGCTCCGATGCCGAATGTCACGACTAACCCCCTGCCAAACCATGCCAAGCAGTCTGGGGTAAACTGCATAACTCTGGAACAGTCAAAAGATCTGAGTTAGTATATATGTTCAGCATATTTGCCACGCCCTTGTGTTTCAGTTATTGAGGATCTGTCAGCATGCTCATTTATTGTGGCTAGAAATAGCTGGGATAGGATAGAGGAATAGAATGATAATGCCTGGGGATGGTATCGAATGGTAATCCAAGCCTACCAACAAGAAGAGGAGAAACGCAATAAGGAAGGCGATTGGCTGCTGGATACAATCCTATTGGTTGGTAAGGGTTATGCTAAAATCAGATGGGGCTGAGTGGGCCAACTTTTGGGTTGCTCGAGAACAACACGTGGGTTACATCAGGGAAGACATCTTGGAAGTGGTTGATAATACATTGGCTATTGAGGATGACGAGAAAAGAAGAGGAAGAGCAGTGGTCAGCAAGTTAGATGATTTGTGGGCATTTGAAAGCCCTCTGTGCATAGACGAAGTAAGACAGACTAAAAATACAATACCGAGATTGTGGAATCCCGAGGATGGTGTGGAAGATCTAACGAGGAGTGGACGGCATTTCAAGCCAACTCAGTTGAAAAAAGGGTAGTCAAGCGGAAAAGGAAAAGAGAAAGAACAAGAAGAAGAGGATGACGTTGTGCTGAATCAGATCAAATAGATACAGGCCAATGTCAACATCTGGGGCTTATTGATGGCCTCACATGAACATAGAAAAGCTGTGCTGAAGATCTTGAACAAAGTCAGTGTTTCGATAGATGCGACCCCAGAGCAACTTGTTGGGCTCATTCTGCCAGTTGCCGAGCCAAAAGTCATTTTCTTTTCTAATAAGGATCTGCCAGCGGAAGGAAAGAATCATAACAAACCCATGCATATAATCGTTAAATGCTTGGAAAAGTGGATCCTGGTGACTCTTATTGATAATGGGTTCATGTTAAATGTCTGTCCGCTTATAACAGCAGTTTGCTTGGGACTAAAGCCGGAACATTTCACACCTAGTAATCAAGGAGTCCAGGCCTACGACAATATGAGGAGGGACGTGTTGGGCTTGGTATCATTCGCATTATCAATAGGGCCTTTGGAGACATCGGTTGAGTTCCACGTACTGGACGTACCTGCCCCTTTCAACCTGTTGCTAGGTAGGCCTTGGCTGTATGACCCGAACATCCAGGCAGTACCATTGACTCTTCACCAAAAGCTAAAATTGATAAAGAATTGGACAGTTCTGACTATCCATGGAGAAGACAATATTTAACCCCCAAGAGGAGAAGGCTTAACTCTCTTGGAGGTTCAGCACGGCGAAGGGGATGTGTCGCTAAGTGGGTTCCAATTCGACGAAGTGCAGGCTATGCAAATGCTATTAAATGAAGAAGAGATGTACATTAACCCGAGAGCAATTACAATGATGAGACAAATGTCCTACTTCCCGAGCATGGGGTTAGAGCGTAAGTAGTAAGGAATTCCCGAACCTGTCTAGGTATTACCGGCTTCTCGCCGTTTCTGTCTAGACAGGAGAAGATCTAGAACGACCTAAAAGGGGACAGAAGGCCAACTATTCAGGAACACTTAATGGGTATTTTGTCAAAGAAGAAGAAGACTTCCCGTATTGTGGCTTCCTAGAGCCATGGATCGATGAAGAAACCAACTACAAGTTGCCAGGACTAGAAATCTTCTTTGGCCATCAATTATCCGACACGGAAGAAGAGAAAACAGTGAAAGGGGAAAAGGAAGGAAAGAAGATCCAAGAGGAAGATTGGGTAGACAAGCTTGATGGAACTGGCATGGGAGTGTTGTTAAATGAAAAGATGGTACAACTGCACGTAAACGACCCTAACTATTTCATGATGGGCTTCAGCGCACCAACCTACTGCACCAAGCTCATTGTTGATGCGACTACAAAGAAAGTGAAGAACTGGACCTTAGAGTCTTATGATGTACATATCGTCTATTCTGAGTCCAAGTTCGAGTTAGAGTCTGTGGCGGAGAGCACGCCTGTTTGTGCACCTCCTCCTATTTATGCTTTTGAATTTTTAATTTCATCTTTCTTAAATGAAATGAATGAAATTTCTAATTACTCTACTTTATTTGATTTATTTCATACGCTTTCTGACGATTTTAATTTCGACGGGGATATCTCTGAAGAAATAAAAATTTTAATAAAAAGAGAAGAAAAAATGCACGCCCAACCAATAATTGAAGAAATCTGGGTAATGAAACTAACCCACAAAATGTGCAAATCGATTCTTCTTTATTCTTAGTTGAATGCGGACAATTAACAACTTTATTAAAAGAATTCAAAGATGTGTTTGCATGGTCTTAAGAGGATATGCCCGAAATTGATCTTGACATTGTCCAACACCATATCCGCTTGTACCCTGATGCTAAACTAGTCAAACAAAAGTTGAGATAGATCTGGCCAGAATGGGCTCTCAAGATTAAAGAAGTAGTTACCAAACAAATCAACGCTTGATTCCTGATGGTAACTGAGTATTCAAAGTGGGTAGCCAAAATTGTGCCGATGTTAAAGAAAGACGGTCGTATCCGAGTCTGCATGGATTTTTGGGATCTCAACAAGGCTAGCCAGAAAGAAGATTTTTTTTTACCGCACATCGATGTCTTGGTAGAGAGTACAGCAGGGCACGCCTTGTTTTCATTCATGGATGGCTTCTCCGGGTACAACCATATTCTAATGGACCCTGAGAACAGAGAGAAGACGACATTCACTACACCCTGGGGCACTTATTGTTATCGTGTAATACCATTCAGGCTGAAGAATGCAAGGGCAACCTATCAGAGGGATGCCACCATTTTACTGCATGACATGATACATAAGGAGGTCGAAGTGTACATGGACGACATAAAAGTCAAGTCCAAGGATCGGGATGGCCACATCGTAATACTACGAAAGTTCTTTGAAAGGATTCAGAAGTACAAGATGCGACTCAACCCACAAAAGTGTGCCTTCGGGGTTACCGCCGGAAAGATGATTGGGTTTATGATCACTCAACGGGGTATCGAAGTGGATCCTTCAAAGATTAAGGCAATCTTTGAAATGCCTCCTCTGAAGACCAAGCGAGAAGTTAGGGGCTTTTCGGGGTAAGAAACAGTTCATTAGTCGATTCATCGCAAAATTGATAACTACCTGTGAGCCATTCTTCCGTCTGCTGAAGAAAGGAGTCGAGTTTGGGTGGGATCAGAAATGCCAAGATGCCTTTGATATCGTATAATAGTACCTACAAAATTCACCCGTTGTAGCTCCTCCCGAACCTGATAGGCCACTGATCCTCTACTTGTTAGTGATTGACTCAGCTATGGGATGCATACTCGCGCAAGAAGATGAAACTGGAATCGAAAAGGCGGTCTACTACTAAAGCAAGAAGATGACGGGGTCATAAATAAGACACACACCACTGGAAAAGACATGTTGGGCTTTGGTTTGGGGTTCCCAAAAATTGAGACATTACATGTTGTCTTTTACAGTGAATATTATCTCCCGGATAGACCCGGTGAAGTAGCTATTCGAAAAATCAACACTGACAGGGAGGTTGGCTCGATAGTTGCTGTTGTTATCAGAATTTGATCTCAAATATGTCACCTGAAAGTCAGTCAAGGGTAGAGCAGTGGCAGAATTTCTAGCCGACCAACCAGTTGAGGGGGGTGAGGACATAGAGTACCAGTTTCCTGACGAAGAGCTGATGAAAGTCGGGGATGACAAGTGGACTCTATATTTTGATGGCGCATCCAATCAATATGGTTATGGAATAGGAGTCCTTCTTGTCACTCTTGACGAATCACACGTCCCTTTGTCTTTGAAGCTCAATTTTGAAGTTACCAACAATCAGGCTGAGTGTGAAGCATGTTTAACTGGATTGGAGGCAGCCTTAGAATTAGGGACAAGAAAGCTGGAAGTCATCAGAGATTCAGCACTTGTGGTTTCACAAGCGAGAGAAGAATGGAAGGTCAGGGACGTGACATTGATTCTCTACCATCAAGAGCTAGAGAAACTGATACCATGTTTCGAATTGGTGATCATTATCCATGTGCCAAGACTGCAGAACAAGTTTGCCGGCGCACTGGCTACCCTAGCATCCACGATTGACATACCCTCCAGGGTCAGAATGAGGCCCTCGATAATTGAACTGAAAAGAAAGCCAGCATACGAGACGACAACCACAATCGAGGAGAGCACCGACGGACTTTTGTGGTATCTTGGCATTCAGAACTTCGTGGAGAAAGGAGAATATCCCAAGTTCACAAGCAAAAAGGATAAGAGAGCAATACGACAATTATCTGCACAGTTTGTCATTTGAGGGGGAAGACTATACAAACGAGGGCATTCTAGGGTCAATAAGCTATGTGTTAGCACTGAAGATGGCCAAGAACTGATGAAAGGAATACATGCAGGAGTCTGTAGGCTACACATGAGTGGAAACATGTTAGCCAAAAAGATCCTACGATAAGGATATTTTTGGATGACCATGGAGACAGACTGTATACAGTTCGTGCGGAGATGTCATAATTGTCAGATTCACGCAAACCTTATGCACGTTCCTCCATCTCAGCTGTATAACCTGACGCCACCATGGGCATTCTCAGTATAGGGCATTAATGTAATCAGCAGGGTAACACCAAAGGCTTCAAATGGGCACAAGTTCATTTTAGTGGCCATTGATTACTTTACCAAGTGGGTGGAAGCAGCCTCCTACTCAGTATTGAAAGCCTTTCATGTTGCTAAGTTTATCAAGCAAAATATCATTTGCCGATACGGGGTCCCCAATGAAGTTATCTCGGATAATGGCTCACATTTTCAAGGAGAGGTCTTGGATCTTTTTGAAGAATACCAGATAGTGGCACACAAGTTCTCACCATATCGGTCGCAGACTAACGGAGCAGTTGAGGTAGCAAATAAAAACGTCAAGAAGATCTTGCAAAAGATAATCAACTCACACAAGGATTGACCGGAACATCTACCATTTACACTATGGGAATACAAGACGTTGATCAGAATTTCAACAGGGACTACACCATACTCTTTAGTGTATGGGATGGAAGCCGTGCTTCCCATTGAGATGGAAATCCCTTCGCTAAGAGTGGTGGCTGAGGCCAGTATTTTAGAAGCAGAATGGCAAAGGAACCGAATGGAAGAGTTTCTCTTATTTGATGAAAGAAGACTGCAGGCTCTGTTTCATGTACAAGGATACCAAAGGAGGATAGTTCGAGCGTTCAATAAAAAGGTCAAGACCTGCGATCTCAGAGAAGGAGATCTAGTTTTTAAGAAGATCAGAGTTCATATCTTCGAGCCGAGAGGCAAGTTCAAGCCGAACTGGTCCGAATCATTTCTCATCAAAACCATCATGACCGGTGATGCAGTCATTATTATGGATTTAGATGGAAATGTGTTCTCCACTCTAGTTAACCTCGATCAGCTCAAAAAGTACTATCATTGAGGTAAAAATAAAGAAAAGATAAAAGCTCGTTGAGTTAAAAATCAAAAAGGCAACTCAGGCAAAAGTTAGGACATCCCGCAAGGCTAAAAATCCGAAAGGACAACCTTGACAAAAGTTAGGGCATCACAAAAGGAGAGTCTCAATACCCGAGTGAAAACTAAGCCCGAACTACGTTATGGCTTGATTCTATCTTTTTTGGGATACGTAGGCAGCTTCTTTTAAGAAGTCCGATCACATTCTTTATTTTTAACCATTTTTGAATCTGAGTAAGACCAATGCAAATTTATTTTTAGATTTTGATAATAAAGTCATTTAATTGGACTGAAAAACTTTGGATAATTTTGAACCTTCTTTTCATTACTTTAGTTTCGAATTACAAAGTTTTAAAAATAAAAGGGAGGGCGCACAAGTCCTAAACCCTTCAAATAAAATAAAAAGAAAAGGTGTGAAATCTTTAAAACATTGTAGGGAGCCTCAAATCTTTCCCCTCTTTGTTGCCTGTTTCCCTTCTTCTTTGTCCTTCTTTTTCCTATCCTGCATCAGCCATATTCTGTACTCGGCAGAAAGCTCGGGACACTACAGCTCTTATACTTCCATATGTGAACGAGACGGCCAGGCATCTTGATATAATACTAGAAACAGAGCCCATGGTGTAGATGAAAATAAACGACCTCGAATACTGGGAAGGATGATTTGATTGCGACCGAATTGCTGCATGATCTGACAGGGATAATAGAAAGTAGTCTGACGCAGACTAACGAGCAGAACACCAGGGTGATCCATAGTAGTCAGATTCATGGCAGGGATCCGCCACCAGGGGCACTGCCAAGTAATAAATGGGCCAGTCAGAGAAGAAAGGTACTATTGCCAGGTTACCTCAGTGTTGCATATCTGATAGTAGGGGTGATAAAGGAAAGACGCGGCACTGTGTCTATCAGTTGATGATTTCTGTACAAGATTCACCTTCTCCATTAACCAGATCTGCAGCGAAAGTTAGATCAATAAGAGAAAGGCCTTGCTGTGTGACAGAAAGTTTGATGAAGAGAAATGTTTGAGTTTACCTGAAGAAGCAAGGGGCTGCCAGCAAAAGTAGTAGTCTCACCACGATGAACAGCATGAAGGCCCAGCAGTGTCTCGGTTAAGACAAGCGGTACAAAGTCCTTTCTCATCCACATATGTCTAGTGATATCAAGTAGTGCATAACTAACTCGCCCGTCAGGAGGGATGAGAAGATACTGGGCAAGAAGACAGAAACAAAGAGCATAACGACGCTGCAGCTAAAAGTCGAGGTTGTTAAGGTCGCCAGTAAGACGAAACCTCTCAATAAACCATGAAATGTTAAGGCAGTCACCCGATGTCAGAAAATAAGCTTCCATCCTAGACAGACCGCAGAGTTGCATCACCTGTTGCCGAGCCGAAAGGGAGAAAGTGAAAACAACAATGGAACTCCAAAGAGTCAAGTCTAAAATAGCAGCAAACTCCTCCATAGTAGGGCATAGTTCTTCGAGGCCAAATCGAAAGACATGGGACTGCAGATCCCATAGTCGAGCAGCAGCTTCCAATAAAGGTCCATCAATCTTTGTGACCATGAGAGAAAATAAGGAGTTGATACCGAAAGGGGCAAAGTTCAAACGCTCGATATGAGAGAATGCTTCAATCCATGAAGAAAGGGGACTAGCCATCTGAATAAGAATAACAAAAAATAGGGCCTCCAGGGTTGTATTTATAAGGCATGAAAAGGCTGGAGATCAAAAAAGCAGTAAAAAGTACAATCAATGTGATGACCACCACCTTGGAGTGGGAGACCGCTAACTTGAAAGGATACTGTACAGTGACATCACCCATTTGACCAGGCGATTGCCATGTTGGATTATGGCGACCGCCATGTTTGCGGGTGTGTATCAATTTGCAGTTTCTGTGGCTTGTGTAAATTTTGACTTTTTTATGCATCCATGACAATTTGAGCAGTAAGTACAAAATAAGCCATATAAGCAGATGAATATAAGACAGTAAATGGCACGAAGGCCCGAAAATGCATCAAAAAATAAGAGAATGTATCAAAATATAAATTAGGGCACCCAGACCCAATAACTAGTGCAACTGAGGCACGCAGGCCCATAAACCAAAATAAGTGAATCAGAATGTATTAAGCTGGGGCACGTAGGCCCATCATAATAAACGTATTTGAATGAATCATAAATAAATGAAACTAGGGGGGAGCTCCCTCTCTTACTGAAGCCTCGAGCGGACCCGATGAGAAGAAGGACCAACCTAGTTTGAGCTGACATCCTCGAAGAGCCTCTCGATGTCATCGCTACCATTACCATCGCTACCGGAGGAAGAAGATACAGCTCTAGAACGACTCCTAACAGAAGAGACGGATCCTCTGGAGCGAGCTCAAGAAGATGTCCAGGAACCACGACCTCGAGCTGGGGCTGGGGTTGGGGCTAGAGCAAGAGGCCTGACTGGAGCCTGTGGCGGTACTATGTCGGTAGCTGGAACAGGAGGCTGTCAAAAGAGAAGTAAGACTCAGAACAGAATAATGACAAAAAGTGTAGAAAATTTGAAAAGAGCATGCAAGATACTCACAATGGCCACTGGCGTGAAAGCAACCCCAGCTGCTCACATCGAGGCATCCATCTCTCGGACTAGTGCCCTCAGGCCGATGACCATTAGCATCGTGCGGTCTAGCCAAGCCTGGTCGATCTGTAAAGAATAAAAGAGAGCAGTTCAAGAAATCTAGACAAGTAAAAAAGTAAGTAACTAAAGGAAAGGTGAATGATCAACCTGGCCAATGTCAGCTCTGAACTCCGGTGCTAGCAGAACAGGAATTGACAGAGGAAAAACGAAGCCATATGCTACGGTCTGGATATTCCATGGTGGATATTCTAAGGAGAGGACGGTCTGGATATTCCATGGTGCCCTCCATCCCACCAGTAGCAGCTCCAACAGCAGCCTCCGATGCCCGTCCTCTCCTTCTGCCACCAGGAGTAGCCGGGTCAAGACCTAGTGGTCCCAATAAATGGGCCCGGGCCCAAGCAATGTAATCCCCCTCCGGTACCCGTAGCTCCGCGGCATGCATCCCCACCATCTCCAAGAGAAGGTCAACGCGACCTAGAAGATCGGTCTGGCGCATACAGACTGGAGGGACCACCGGTATCCTGAAGTGATCAACGCCGAGCGATTGGCGGACCACTCGCTCGCTAAGATTGTACTTCTGACCGAATGGACCCTCTAGTAGGATTCTCCTTGAGGTAAGGTCTCAATTGCGAATCAGATCTGCGCTGTCCTGATCCTCTACTCCTCGCCAAACATTCTAGTGAACCTGCATCAGTTCAAAGTACAGTGTAATAAAAAGAACAGTAAGTAGTGCAGCGTGATGAACAGAATATAGTGATTAGTGTGCATAACAGTACAGTACAGCGCAGTACGATAAATAGTACAGTGAACAGTCGTGAACAGGATGTAGTGCAGTAAACAGTAAAATGATACCTAGTCAGGAGTCAGCCGGTCCGGTAATACTTGGAAGCGGTCTATGTCCATCCCCCAGCCTTCTTTCCCTTTAGGCCTCGGGATCACCGGGCCGCTCGGGGAATAACTAGAGGGTCTGTCGTGGAGTTTGTTGGGACGTGAAGCCCGAGTAACTCATAAGTCCACAGCTGTAATGAAAAACATGTCAGCAAGCAGATAATGGATAATGGATAAAAGAAAGGAATGGAAATGCGTAGAAACTAAATCATATCTCCCAGACCCTCTAGTATCCCCCTATGCTGAGCTTCTGGGAGAATCAGGTTAAAGTCCGCATAAAGCCTTAGAGGGTGGTGAGAGCAGCTCCTCCCCAATCAAATGAAGTGACTAGATCAAGATGAGCTAAGGCACCCAGGTAATGTAAATGAACGGTGTTCTCCTTGTTCGAGAATAAAGAGGTACCGAACATATACATCAGAAATCCCCGGGTGACCCACTCGAAGTGGCAGGGCTCAATGTAGTGAAAATGCCTGAATCGCTCAAAGAACCACATATATCGAACCTGGTCTCTATCCATCTGCACAGGAATAGCCCCAAGAAGGTATACCAGCGCGTTGACCGACTAGGCAACGAATGGATCGAACGGAATGGGGCTCCTCCCACTTGGATGCCCGTGATGAGAGAGAAGTCCAGAGGCGTTAGAGTAGCCTTGAAAGTGGTAAAGTGGAAGGTGTTGGTGGTATCCCACCACTGCTCAACTAGAGCTATGAACCATACCCGGTCATTGCTCGTCCTACCCAATAAGGGTATGAATCGAGCAAAGCCAGAAACATCAACGATAACCCAGCTGGGAGCAAGGAGGGCGTCATACCACTCCAACACCTCCCTAGAGGCGAAACCTCCGAAGCCTCTGATATAATGGTCAGCCTGAAAAGAAGAAGACAAGCAGAATATATAAGAACAGACCAAGCGAGTGGTGTGTAAAGCTATGCTGAAAGCAATAAAAACCCTAGGTTCGTATATGTGTGACGACCCTTTGGTTCTCTCAATCCCTAAAATACTTGGCACCCTAAGCCTTGGTGAGCTAGGCAAACCCTGCACGTGCTAGTAGAAGACTAGGAATTCCAAACCCTAGAAGACTAGGCACCTTAAGCCTTGGTGAGCCAGGAAAACCATGCACGTCCTAATAGAAGACTAGGAACCCCAAGCCCTAGAAGACTCGGCACCCTAAGCCCTGGTGAGCTAGGCAAATCCCTTAAGCCCAAGAAGACTAGGCACCCTAAGTCCTGGTGAGCCAGGAAAATCTTTCAAGCCCTAGAAGACTATGCACATTAAGCCCGGGTGCGCCAGGTAAACCCAGCATGTCCTAGTAGAAGACTAGAAACCCTAAGCCCTAGTGTGCCAGGTGAATCCTGTGAGACCTAGACCCGTCTCTTTTTGAGACTTACATGTATATGAGGTGTTTTGCATATATATTTATTCGGTGTATGATTTATTCGTTTTGATGCATGTTTATGTTTATCTGAGCATACGGGGTTGGTTCATGGGGTTGTAGGGAGTTTCCGGGCGAATTTCAAAAATAAAAAAAATATTTTGGAGTCCTATAAATATCAGAACTTAAATATTTTTTAAAAAGATATTTTGAAAACTTAACTCCTAAGTTTCTTCCAAATTCTCTCTGCCTTCTCTCTAACTTCTCGGGAGCTCGGGACTTGATTTTTGACGGACCAACTGTTGATCCTTGGTATCGGCATCGAGGGCTTCACATCCATCCAGTCAGAATTTGATTCCGGAGAAGCTCGATTTTGCACGTGGATCAAGGCATCGGGTTTTTGACCCAACGAGGTAGGATTTCAGATTCTACTGTTGTATAAGGGATATATGTAATCTTGTGTTGTGTTACCATTTAGAAACGCATGAAAAGATGATTTTTGTTTTAGATCCAAATTTGGGTTAAAATCGTTTTTTGGCGTTCGGGTGGATGAAACCGTGTTTTGAGGGTTTCTTTTGTGGCTTTATGGTAAGCTTGAGCTTACATATCCTTGTGGGTATCATATAAGGGAGTTTAGAGGTTTGATTTGAGGTTTAGAAGCAAAAAACCAGAGAACCCGTAGCCAAAAACATTTTCTGGGCTGGTTCAGTCGACTGGACCCCTATGTTTAGTCGACTGGATCATCTTTTGGTGAGTTCAGTCGACTGAACATGGGGGGTCAGTCAACGGAAGTTCTTTCTATTTTCGTTCCTTTTTTCCAATGCCTATTTCAGTCGACTGGGGGCTTGGGCCAATCGATTGAACTCCCGTGAAGGCTGAGGGTGCTGTTTTGGTGGTTCAGTGGTTGGTTTTTGGCTTCCCTCACTTTCCCCGGATGGTTTTAAAGGTGATAGATTTGTGAAATCTCACTTTGTGGAGATTGATTTTCAAATGGTTGGTTTGGAAAAGGAGTGTTTATGAAAACTTTTAGGAAACGTGTTTATTAAAGATTTGGAGCTAGCCCGTGGGATTAAGTCTCAACTTCTAAAACGTTTTGATGAAATATGTGTTTACATGTTTTTGGTTTGAACTCCATGGTTCATGGATTGGATCTTATATATATACATGTGTTTTATATCTGCAAGTGGGTTGATTTGAAATGTTATCCATAGATGTACCGGGACAATGGGTTTATGAGTGGGCTTCCATTGCTCCTTAGTGAAAGTCTAAAAATGTGTGCAGTGTAGGTATCTACGGTCATTCGGGTTAGTCCCCGTAAACGAGGTGGTTGGGTGCTTAGTACCTTCGGGGGAAGTCCCGTAAACTAAGTGGTTACATTATCATAGCTCCGTATAGAACTTGTCATTATCTAGCTTATCTTCAGAGGTTCAGGACTAGGATAATGGGCAGGAGTCTATAGAAGTTACCTTGTCTTGTATGGCAGAGTCGGAACATAGGATCTCATTTGTTGAGTCTCGTCTGTTGATTGTCCCGAGTGGAGAATGTTGTTTTACTGCTTCCCCTAAACTGTGGCATGATAACTCTCAGGTTTATATGCATAGTTTCAAGGATGAAAATGATGGTTTTCAGATGGAAAACTTGTGATTTTTGTGAGAAAATCATTTTGGATTTTGTGGTCGAGCTAGCTCCCACCATATGATTACATATCCTACTCTACAGCTTTATAGTCTGCCTTTATTGGGCTTCGGCTCACGTGGTGGAATTTTCTGAAAACTTTTTCAGGTGGACGTGAGGAGATGACCTAGATGCCCGTTGAGGCGGAAGACTAGATGTAGTTTCTCTTGTTTTGTACATGTACCTTTGACATGTGATGCCCGTTTCAAAAGGAGGATTTGTACGCCTTTTGGCGATATACTTATTTATATACGAGAATGCATGTTTTCAGTTTTATGAGAGTTCATATGTGGGAATTTCATTCAAATGTTATATTTAATTTCCAATTGTGAAACCTATTTTCATTATATGGGTGTTTTTGTGAGCTTTTGCATGACCCGGATGTTTGGGGCGTGACAACTTGGTATAAGAGCTCTGGGTTCAAATACCTATGTGCCATGGAAAAGAGGGTACATCACCTTATGAGGATGTATGTGTGCTTGATTGCATGTGTTACAGCAGTTTCTCACATAGCATGATAGCTTGTGATATATACGTGGGTATAGAGGTTGGACCTTAGGGTTGATTTGTCTTGCATTCGGGCGTTTGGATTAACATACTTAGGAGCCACGTTAGAGACGCATTTCGCGGACGTGATTTCTTGCAGGGAATCTGAGTAGGTTATCCAAATGGACGAGCCCTTCTTGTCGGTTCTCCTCGGTGTGTGAGATGTGATGACATGATATTACGTGGCTATGTGTTAGCATGCTTATCTATCTTTTACGTTAGCAATAACATTTTGTACGAATTTTGATCCAGTTATGTTATTTTCGTATAGAGTTATGTCCACGTGGGGAGGATGAGACCGTGGTCGAGGCAGTGGCCGTGGTTCTGGCCGAAGAGACGTTCCAGTCCCAGATGTTGGGGATGCTAATGCACCCCAAAGACCTGTTGCTGAGGGAGATCTGTTGCGTGAGATGGTCGACTCCATCCGGCAACTGGCTAAGGCCACTAGGGGTAGGGAGAGTGCAGTCGAGCCGAGGGCTCCAGTTGCGATGCGTGAGTTTCACCGCCTAAACCCTCCTACCTTTTCTGGGGATCCCAATCCCACGGTTGCCACTGAGTGGCTGGAGCTGGTTACCAGGATCCTGGATTCGCTTCAGATTAAGGAAGATGATCTGAGGGTTATATGTGCCGCCTTACAGTTGAGAGGGAGTGCTCACATGTGGTGGAAGTTCACCAAGACCACAGTGGCAGGCACCTGGGATTCATTCACGAAGGTATTTATGGAGAAATACTTTCCAACGACTCTGAGAGATCGTTACAGAGAGGACTTCCTGTTTCTAACGCAGGGGACGATGACAGTGCTTGAGTATGAGGCAAAGTTTACTAGCCTATCCAGAGTTGTACAGGAGATTATGCCTACTGATGAGTTCCGTGCGAAGCGGTTCGAGAGGGGTTTGAGACTGTTATCCAAGACAGAGTGTCCGCACTCAGACTGCAGGTTTTTACAGAGTTAGTGGAGACCACCATGAAGGTGGAGGATACTCTAAATGAGACGCGCTGAGACAGAGACAGTCGGGGACAGCAAGGTGGGGGACGCACACAGGACCAGGGACGCAGGGACAAGCATCGACGGACATCTGGTCCGAGTTTGCATCTAGTGGGGTTGTATCCTCCCCAGTCTTCTGCATCCATGCCTACCGTAGTCTCAATGGGATGGTCAGATCAAAGGGCGCTTTGTCATAGATGCCAGCAGCCAGGACACTGCGTAGCAGAGTGCCGTAGTCCCATGCCTGTTCAAGCACAGTCGCAGTCGCAGGCTCAGGGAAGGGGGGCCAGTGGTTTGTTTTGAGTGTGGCCAGCCTGGGCACATCCGAAGGAACTGTCCTCAAGGTGAGAGCATTCAGAGCACAGCAGGAGCACCAGCAGTTCCATCAGGCCAGGGGAGACAAATGTATTCACAGCCTAGAGCTCAGACGTCCCGTTTTGCAGAGGGAGGAGCTTCAGTGCAGTCGGGTAAGCAGTCGGGAGTGCAGGACCGTAGTGGACTGGCCAGAGCTTACGTCCTTGTACAGCCCAGTTCTTCTAGAGCACCGATTGGTTCTGATGCTGCTGCTACCACCTCCGTGATCAGAGGTACTCTTCTAGTCTTCAGATCATGGGCCAGTGTTCTTATCGACACTGAAGCATCACGTTCATTTATATCTGCTTCTTTTGCATCTGTTCTAGGGTTAGAGATGGACTAGTTGGGTAGTACCTTGTGTGTAGAGACCTCGGTGAGTGGGAGTGTGAAGTTGAGCCTTGTCTACAGATCCTGCGTGTTGGAGGTCGCCGGTCGTTGCTTAAAGTTTGACCTTGTTATTTTAGACATGACTACGTTCGATGTCATTCTAGGGATGGACTGGCTGACCACCTATTATGTCTTTATCGATTGCGATCGACGGAGGGTGACGATTTGTACCCCAACGGGAGATTATTTTTGTTTTGTAGGAAACCGGGATGAGCGTTTGAGGTCTCTGCCCAGTACTGTGCGGAACCAGGGCAACCTGAGTCTCCTTTTCTCAGCACTCATGTTGGGTGAGGAGGTTGGAGTTCGAGGAGAGTTACCTCCGGTGGTGTGCGATTATCCGGATGTCTTTCCTGATGATTTGTACGAGTTGCCGCCGAGCCATGAGGTGGAGTTCTCTATTAATCTAGTTTCCGGAGCTGCTCCCATTTATGTGTCGTCTTATCGCTTTGCACCAGCTGAGTTGCATGAACTCAAGGTGCAGTTACAGGAGTTGCTAGACAGAGGGTTTATACATCCGAGTACTTCACCGTGGGGAGCTCTTGCTCTTTTCGCAAAGAAGGATAGATCTTTGTGTCTGTGTATCGATTATAGGAAACTGAACCAGGTGACAGTGAAGAACAAGTATCCGATGCCGAGGATAGACGACTTGTTTGATCAGCTGAGGGGTTCGAGTTGTTTCTCGAAGATAGACTTGAGGTCGCGATATCACCAATTGAGGATTAGGGACGAGGATATATCGAAGACCGCCTTTAGGACTCGGTTTAGTCACTATGAGTTTCTGATTATGCCGTTCGGTTTGATGAACGCACCTGCTACGTTCATGGGTTTGATGAACCGGATTTTCTATCCTTACTTGGACAGTTTTATAGTGGTATTTGTGAATGATATTCTAATATATTCACCCACCAGGGAGGCATATGAGGAGCACTTGCGTATTATTTTACAGCTTTTGAGAGAACATTGCTTATATGCAAAGTTCGAGAAGTGCGAATTCTGGATGCCCGAGGTGAGATTTTTGGGACACGTGGTGTCGACTGATGGAGTGGCTGTGGATTCATCAAAGACAGATGCTGTGACAGGTTGGGAGCGATCGAAGAGTGTCTTTGAGATACGCAGTTTTTTGGGCTTAGCAGGTTACTACAGACGGTTCGTGAAGGACTTTGCTAGATTCACTGCACCGATGACGCGTCTGACTCGGAAGGGAGTTGTGTTTGCTTGGAGTGAGTCATGTGAGTCAGCTTTTCAGGAGCTGAAGACGAGGTTTACCAGTTTGCCAGTATTGATCATTCTAGAGCAAGGTTTGGGTTATACTGTGTACTGTGATGCTTCACACGATGGCCTTGGATGTGTTTTGATGCAGGGTGGTAAAGTTGTAGCCTATTATTCCCGGCAGCTGAAGACACATGAGAGGAACTATCCTACGCATGACTTGGAGTTGGCAGCCGTGGTCTTCGCTTTGAAGACATGGCGGCACTATCTTTATGGTGAGCATTTTGAGGTTTTCTCCGATCACAAGAGCTTAAAATACTTGTTTTCGCAGAAGGACCTGAACTTGCGCCAGCGACGATGGATGGAGTTGCTAGAGGATTATGATTTTGATTTGCAGTATCATCCTGGGAAGGCCAATGTTGTGACGAACGTGCTTAGTAGGAGATCTTATGGGTCGTTAGCTTCTGTGGCTATACGTGAGTGGCACATGCTTGGAGAGGTGGGAGAGTTTGATTTGCGTCTCGAGGAGACAGTAACTGGTGCCACCTTGTTTTCTATAGTTACTCGACCAGCATTGATAGCACGTGTGCTAAAGGTCCAGCAGACGGATCAGGAGGCTCAGATGATACGAGACCACGTTGCTAGTGGCGAGGACACAACAGGATGGATTGTGGATTCTGATCAGAGTTTGAGGTTGGCTGGGAGGTTGTTTGTGCCAGAGTCATGCCGAGTTGATCTTTTACGCGAGTGTCATCATTCTCGTCTTGTCGTGCATCCTGGAGGCACGAAGATGTACCACGACTTACGTCATCAGTTCTATTGGACAAGGATGAAGAGAGATGTGATCCAGTTTGTTTCTCGATGCCTCACCTGTCAGCAGGTAAAGGCAAAACATCAGAGACCAGCGGGATTGCTACAGTCGTTGCCTATATCGGAGTGCAAGTGGCAGCACGTCACAATGGACTTTGTGTTAGGACTTCCTCGGTCACCTAGGGGGCACGAGGCCGTTTGGGTTGTGGTTGATAGGTTGACGAAATCTGCACACTTTCTCCCCATCTGAGTAAGGGATTCGGTGGAACGATTGAGTAACTTATATGTCAGCAGTCACATTGGAACGAATCTGCACACTTTCTCCCACTTGTGTTGGGGCCAGACATGGTACGGGAGACGACAGAGAAGGTTGCGTTGATACACCAGCGCCTACTGACCGTGCAGAGTCGCCAGAAGAGTTATACTGATCAGAGGAGACGACCTTTGGAGTTTGCAGTGGGGGACCATGTATTTCTAAAGGTTTCACCACGTAGAGGTCTGATGAGGTTTGGTCGTAGCGGGAAGCTATCACTGTGCTTCATTGGACCATTTGAGATCCTTGATAGGGTTGGAGAGGTTACTTATCGTCTGGCTTTACCACCTCAGTTAGCATCTGTGCACAACGTGTTTCACGTTTCTATGCTTCGGAGGTACGAGCCTGATCCTTCACATGTGATAGATTGGGCAAAGCTACGGGTTGAGGAGGATGCCACTTATGAGGAGCGTCCAGTGAGGATTCTCAACACAAAAGAGCGAGTGTTGCGGGATAGAACCATTGCTTATGTCAAGGTCTTACGGCTTCATCACGGGGTTGAAGAGGCTACATGGGAGCTGGAGTCTGAGATACGTGCTAGATACCTGGAGCTTTTTCTTTTGTGACCTTGTAGTGAATTTTGGGGGTGAAATTCCTTAAGGGGGAAAGTTGTGAGACACTAACCCGTCTCTTTTTGAGACTTACATGTATATGAGGTGTTTTGCACATATATTTATTCGGTGTATGATTTATTCGTTTTGATGCATGTTTATGTTTCTCTGAGCATGCGGGGTTGGTTCACAGGGTTGTATGGAGTTGCCGTTCGAATTTCAAAAATTCAAAAAAAAAAGATATTTTGGAGGCCTATAAATATCAGAACTTAGATATTTTCTAAAAAGATATTTTAAAAACTTAACTCCTAAGTTTTCTTCAAATTCTCTCTGCCTTCTCTCTAACTTCTCGAGGGCTCGGGGCTTAATTTTTGATGGACCAACTGCTGATCCTTGGTATCGGCATTGAGGGCTTCGCATCCATCCAGTCAGAATTTTATTCCGGCGAAGCTCGGTTTTGCACGTGGATTGAGGCATCAGGTTTTTGATCCAACGAGGTAGGATTTTAGATTCTACTGCTGTATAAGGGATATATAGGTAATCTTGTGTTGTGTTACCGTTTAAAGATGCATGAAAAGATTATTTGTGTTTTATATCTATTTTTGGATTTAAATCGTTTTTTGGCATTCGGGTGGATAAAACCGTGTTTTGAGGGTTTCTTTTGTGGCTTTATGGTAAGCTTGAGCTAACATATCCTTGTGGGTATCATATACAGGAGTTTGGAGATTTGATTTGAGGTTTAGAAGAAAAAAACCAGAGAACCCGTAGCCAAAAATATTTTCTGGGCTGGTTCAGTCGAATGGACCTCTATGTTCAGTCGACTGGATCATCTTTTGGTGAGTTCAGTCGACTGAACATGGGGGGTCAGTCGACTGAAGTTCTTTATGTTTTGGTTCCTTTTTCCAGTGCCTATTTCAGTCTACTGGGGGCTTGCGCCAATCGATTGAACCCCCGTGAGGGCTGAGGGTGTTGTTTTGGTGGTTCGGTGGTTGGGTTTTTGGCTTCCCTCACTTTCCCCGGATGGTTTTAAAGACGATAGATTTGTGAAATCTCGCTTTGTGGAGATTGATTTTCAAATGGTTGGTTTGGAAAAGGAGTGTTTATGAAAACTTTTGAGAAACATGTTTATTAAAGGTTTGGAGCTAGCCCGTGGGGTTGAGTCTCAACTTCTAAAACGTTTTGATGAAATATGTGTTTACATGTTTTGGTTTGATCTCCATGGTTCATGGATTGGATCTTATATATATACATGTGTTGTATATCTACATGTGGGTTAATTTGAAATGTTATCCATAGATGTACCGGGATAACGGGTTTATGAGTGGGCTTCCATTGCTGCTTGGTGAAAGTCCAAAAAGATGCGCAGCGTAAGTATCTACGATCATTCGGGTTAGTCCCTGTAAACGAGGTGGTTGGGTGCTTAGTACCTTCAGAGGCAGTCCCGTAAACTAAGTCGTTACATTATCGTAGGTCCGTATAGAACTTGTCATTATCTAGCTTATCTTCAGAGGTTCAGGACTAGGATAATGGGCAGGAGTCTATAACAGTTACTTTGTCTTGTATGGTAGAGTTGGTACATTGGATCTCATTTATTGTGTCTCCTCAGTTGATTGTCTCAAGTGGAGAATGTTGTTTTACTACTTCCCCTAAACTGTGGCATGAAAACTCTCAGGTTTATATGCATAGTTTCAAGGATGAAAATGATGGTTTTCATATGAAAAACTGGTGGTTTTCTTAAGAAAACCATTTTAACTTTTGTGGTCGAGTTAGCTCCCACCATATGATTGCATATCCTGTTTCACAGCTTTATAGTCTGTTTCTATTGGGCTTCGGCTCACGTTGTGGGATTTTCTAAAAAAAATTTCAGGTGGACGTGGGGAGATGACCTAGATGCCAATTGAGACGGAAGACTAGATGTAGTTTCTCCTGTTTTGTATATCTAGCTTTGACATGTGATGCCTATTTCAGAAGGCGGGTTTGTACGCCTTTCAGCGATATACTTATTCATGTATGAGAATGCATGTTTACAGTTTTATGAGAGTTCATCTGTGGGAATTTCATTCAAATGTTATATTTAATTTCCAATTGTGAAACCTATTTTCATTATATGGGTGTTTTGGTAGGCTTTCGCGTGACCTGGATGTTTAGGGCGTGACAAATCATGCGCGTTCTAGTAGAAGATTAGGAACTCTAAGTCCTGGTGCGCCAAGCGAATCTCTCTAACTCTAGGTTCGTGTGTGAGTGACGATCATTTAGTTTTTGCATATCCTAGTAGAAAACTAGAAACCTTAAGTCTTGGTGCACCAGGCAAACCTTTATCATTTTGTGTTAAAAAAATCATCAAAAATAAAAAAAATCCATGTGTTTTGCCCCTTTTCCCTAATTTTACTTGATTTTCTAAGATTTTTCCTAATTTTTTAAAATTTTTAAAATTTTACCCAAATTTTCTAAAATTTTTGGAAATGCTACCCTAATTTGCTAGGACTTTTGAAAATTTGCCCCATTTTCTAAAATTTTCCCTAATTTTTTAGAATATTTGAAAATTTTGTCAAGATTTTTGAAAAATTTTCCTTAGATTCTTGAAAAAAAATTCTTAATTTTCTAGAATTTTTTAAGAAATCTCCTTAATTTTCTAGGACTTTTCCAAAATTTTCTAAGATTTTTTAAAAACTTTCTTGATTTTTTAGATTTTTGAAAAATACCCATTAAACTTCTAGAGTTTGTAATTTTAAAAATTTGCCGTAGATTTTAAGATTTTATACATAATTGTCTCTAATTTTTAGGATTTTTTATAAGAATTTGTTTTTGGTTTTCATGCCCCAAAAGCAAAAATAAAAATTGCCCATTTAAATTTTTTATATTTAGCTCAAAAATAAGAAATGAAAAACTAATCCCTTAGTTTTTATGTTTTTCCTTAAAAAAAAAATTCAAACCTTTTATTTTGTGATTTTCGCTAAAATAATCGCTATTTTTTATTGTTTGAATCTGAAACCCTAAGCCTTAGTGTTCCTATTGTTTTAATCTCCATTGCACATGTACCTAAACTAAGATTTTCAATACAAATCTTACAGCAATCATCATCAATCATATCATCATATCATAGGGGAGATCCTAGGCATCCGTCTACGTTTGATATATCATAAAAACATGATTTGACAATTGAACAAGTAAGTTTGGGAACTTATCGATGGGCACTAGCGAGAGATATGCTGGTTTGGCTCCCAAAGACGTACGTCAGCAGCAATGGAGTCTGTGGGCGGCTTGTAGCGCCGCATCCCACCCAGAAGCAAACGGTGGGGAACTGGGGCATAGGTGTGCAGATAAAAAGGCGCTGGGTGGACCTCCCTAGCATCAGGATTGGGAAAGTCGGCCATATCGGTATCAATAGTAGTATCTGCAGTTGCCTGTGCTTCGGCAGCTGCTCGTGCCTCTTCCTCAGCGACACGGCGGGAGGCACGCTCTGCCTCAAGCACGAGAGCGTCCATTGCAGCAGTGGGCTACGTGGTAATGACCCCGTCGGCAGGTAAACTGGTGATCGTGCCTCCGAGAGCCCCCATGACGGAGCTCTCGCTCGTAGATGAGCCTCGGATGGCTCCCGCAATGTCCTCGAGATGTCCATGACCCGCCATAACAAGGAAAGCAAGAAATAAAAGGGCACAAAAGCTAAAAGGTAAGAAAAAAGTACAAAGGGTTGAGAGAGAGTCGAGAGAGAGCAAAGGTTAGAGAGAGAGTGAGATATGAGCTAATGGCTTTCACCCGCGCGCATTAAAGACCTTATGCGCGCTTGGAGTTGGCGGGCGCCACTTCCAAACTGAGCGACCGCAATGATAGTGAAACGACACGTGGCGACCGCCATGTTGTAGGGGTTTAAAAGAGGCGGCTGCCATGTCAGAAGGATTTGGGTTTCGCGACCGCCAACATGTCAGCAGTCACATTGTTTTTTTAGGGTTCCAGAGGGGCTGTTTGGGGGTTTTGTTATTTGTGTTTTGTTCTTTTTAATGTGTTTATTTTACTTGTATTTTTTCATATGATTATTTTCTTTTTGTGCGTATTAACTTCGTGAGTGTTATTTTCAAAAATATTTTGTTAGCAAGAATGATAAATAAATAAATAAATAAATAATAAAATAATTTCTCTTATTTTGTGTGTGTTCTTCTAAAATTAACCTTAGAGGCTTTTCAAAAATAATTTAAGAAAATATTTACGTATGGTTTTTCTTCCCCATAAATTTAATTTTAAGTCGTGACTTGACTTTTAATTACTTTTATCTCGTGCCTCGTTCTGAGTTTTTAGGTCTTGACTCGACCTATTAATTCGTGGTTTATTTTCTCGTTAAATTTAATTTTAAGTCATAACTTGATTTTTAATTACTTTTATCTCGTGCCTCGTTCCAAGTTTTTAGGTCTTGACTCGACCTATTAATTCGTGATTTCATCTTTCGATAAATTTAATTTTAAACCATAACTTGGCTTTTAATTACTTTTACCTCGTGTCTCGTCCTGAATTTTTAGGTCTTAACTCGATCTATTAATCTGTGGTTCTCTCCGATAAGGATGATTTCAAAATCTTGACTCAACTTTTTCGTTATCCTTATCCCGTTATCGATTCGGGTTGTTAGGTCTTGACTCGACTGATCAATTCGTTGTTACTTTTTCGGTTAAGGTAATTTCTAGGATCTTGACTTGATCCTCTTGATTATCTTATCCCCAGCCGAGTCTTAGATCTTAACTCGATCTTTGATTTATTTGTGCTCCCTTTAGATCTTGACTCGATCTCTAAGATTTATTTAATCACATCCATGTTCATACTAATGTTTACATCATTTCTGCATCGGGTAAGCATTTGTTTCATATTTTGCATCTGTGTATTTTTTCCAAGAACTACATTTTGGTTTGATCCCTAGCAAATGGGTACATAGACAGCTCAATAGAAATTCGAGTATGACCAACATCATATGCATGCTTGTGTGTTTGTGGCCTAAGATTGACGGCTCGGTCAAATAGATGCTGTCTCTAGATCTTTGATATAATTGCCCCACATGTTGCTATGAAAGTTATATCAAAGAGGGGCAACTGTAGACACCCCAATTTAACCTCGCCTAATCTTAGGTGAATCCGATGGTGAAAATCGTTACCCCCCAAACTCCGGGCCACATGAAATGCCCATAAGCAACCAAACATAACACCCAATTCGAGAATACACTCTCAATATAAAACATACATGCTTTATATATAATCACCAAAACGCTTACATTACATGGTTCCAACACAGGAAAAACATGTAAACATACATGATACAAAGAACAAAAAGGAAGACTACAGATCTTCTGTCTCTCCAGTAACCCCGAATCAACCTGCGTGACCAGTACTTGAAAATCATTTCAAATCCCACACTATGAGCCAAAGCTCAACAGATACTAAACAAAACATGAAATATAAGCTAAACATGCTACAAAAACGAGGTGCAGTTTTTGACTATCTTTCAAGCCCTTAAAACCATTTTCACATACAAACGGAAAAACGAGGATAAAAACCATTTTGGACTCGCAAGAGCCTTGAAACGTTTTGAAAACGGTTTTTAGATTGCGATTCACACGAGTCTTAAAAATAATTTGAATTTGGTTTTATCCGTCCCACAATGCATTCCATGCAATCTATGAATCTTCTCGAACTTTTACCGAAGGACCATAGCCCCGCCTAATGCAACACAGATACATACAACCGGCTCTCACAAGCCACAATAATCGTTTTACCACATAGATAAAGATTAACGCACAACAGACATCCTTACATATGCCTATACCACGGGATAAAATCGTATATCACGGGATAAAACCGCATACCACAAAATAACACGGTATACTACGGGATAACACCGAACCAACAAGATAACACTAAACACTTACGCTTTTACAAAACCAAAGCCCTAACTGCTTTAGGATCACATAAGATCATGTATCCATCTTACCGTATGCATGAATATCAGAATTCAACAAGCATAGAAGCATGTATAACCGTAACGTTCCACATAACGATGCCACATAACCCGACAAAACATCACGTTCCACGCCCCCGTCATCCGTTTACCCGAATGACCCGTCCACACACCAGGACCACCAACGTATAGAAAACAAGCATCTAACCCAGAGACCAACACCTGAACCTCCCACGAAACGGTTCTCACCAGAACCCCACCATAAAACGAATAACGAACCCACACGTCCCGCACATAACCACCACGTACAAAATCGTGCCCCAACCATCCGCATCTAACCATGCCCGTCACCCCCGAGGACGAGGTCCAAACAAGCACTCGAGACCACAACATGACCCCCGAAGCCACCACACAACCAACCGAACCCCAAAAAGAATCCTATAGTATTTCAGTTGACTAATCCCATATATCAATCGACCGAATACCATTGAAACACAATTGGAAATCGAAAAACCAACCACCAAACCACAACACACAGCCCAGAACCTCAGTTGACTGGTCATCAGCCCCCAGTCGACTGAAAACACACTGGAAAAACCAAAAACCCAAACAGAAGCAAGTTAGTCGACTTAACTCCCAGGTCCAATCGACTGACCTCCCAAAAACATGATCCAGTCGACTGACCTTGCTCGAAAACTGTTTCGATCTACGATTTCAACCCTCGAAACTCCTATCAAATACCTTCGGACTTACACACACCTAAGTCTAACACCAAAACCATGAAAGAAACCTTCAAAACACAATTCCATCCAACCGAAATCGACAAAAATTAGTTTTAAACCCCAAAACCAAACTTTTAAAACAAAATCAGATTTCATGCATTTTAACCGGTAAAAACACGCACGATAACACGTTGCACCCTTATAAGATATAAGAGTCTAGGATCTTATCTCGGTGAGTTAAAAACTTAATGCCTCGAACTATGTGCAAAATCGAGCTTCGTCAAAATAAAATTATGTTCAAATGGATGTGTAGACCACGATGCCAATTGCAAGGATCCGCTGCTAGATCGTTGAATATCAAGCCCCGGGCCCCTGAGAAATTAAAGAGAAGGAAGAGAAATAAAGGAGGAAACTTAGCTGAGAAGTTTTGAAAATATCTTTTGAAAATATCTAACGCCAGATATTTATAGGTCACGAAAATATTTTTTTTTAAGAATTTGCACCGCAACGCCCAATGGCCTCGGGAACTTACCCCGCATGCATATCTAAGCCCGATCATGCATCAAAAGGCATATAAACCTACTGCAACAAAAACACTAAACGCGAGTCGAAAAAAATGTCGAAAAAGAGAACGGGTCAAGGTCTCACAAAAACAATTGGAATGGTACGATCCTCGGGAAGTGATCCAAGCTAGGTAATTAAACCCAATCATCGAAACTTTCAAACCAATAAAATTATGTTGAACCACCAATAACTTGCTATGCAAGTTATTCCAAATGTGGCGACCGTCATGTCCAATATGGCGACTGCCAATAGAATCTCTTAGAAATCCTAACCAAAAGTGGCGACCACCACCTTCAACCTGGCGACCGCCATCTCCTAACTTGGCGACCGCTAACTCAAAATGGTCTGACGTGTTCCAAAACATGTCAGCATCTCATTGGTTGAAGAACTCTATAAATACTGTATCCCAACATACGTTTACAGGAGAGAATTTTAGTGAGAGATTTAGTGAGAGAAGCTCTGTCGAGTCGCTGAATAATCCGATCCCCAACGCTGAAATCCTGTTGAAATATCGAGAGCCAAACCCTCGATACCAAAGTTCTGAAATCCTGGCTTGGATCATCGCCCGAGGACCAAATTGCCCACCACCATATATTTTTGACAATTATAACTTATTAATATTGTTAATTGTTATAAATAATGCACTTACATTTATGTGAATATAGTTATCAATACTAAATTCACATTTGAGTTAAATAGTTGTATTTAATTTTTTTTCCTTTTAGTATTAATGTAATTTCCTTTACTAATATTTATTTTTATTTTTATTTTTTTTCTTGTAATATTAATTTAATGTCCTTTTATTTTCTTAGCATTAGTTCAATATTTTACCTTCTTTTTTTTTTCTTTTCTTTTAATCATTAGTTTAATATTCTTTTAATAGTTTTATTTTTCTTTTACTTTTCTTTACTAGTATTTTTTTTCTTTTTCATTTAATGCTAATGTTTTATTTTTTTTATTGTCATTCTTTTCATTATTAGTTTTAATTTTCTTATAATGTTCTATTTAGTATTCATTTTCTTTTAATACTAGTATTTATTTCTCTATAAAGCTCAATTTTTTTTCTTTTTCTATAGTTTTATTTTCTCTTCATAGTACTTTTCTTTTGTTGAACTCAAAAATTATAAAAAGTCTTTTAATCTAATTTTCATCATTAAGTGTCTTTTTCTTTGATTTTATTTTTTTTTCTTTTATTTTTTTCTAACTCATTTTTTAAAAATGTAAAAAATGAATAGTTAGCTTTTTCTTTATTTGTTTAATAGCATTTTCTAACCTTTGTATTCTTTAACCTTTTGTACATTTTTTGATAATATGTCTATTTTTTTAACATATTTAGTGTTAGCATTTTTTAGCATTTTTTACTTGTTCTTTTATTTGATATCATGCTAGTTTAGGTTGTTTAAATAATATTGCATGCATGAGTAATCCATGTATTCTTTAGTTAGAAATTGCATGTTGTAAAACTTAGAGTTTTTTTTTATACTTGTTCTATTTGGCGTTCTATGTACGTATGTTGTGTATTTTTCGTATTTGATTTTAAATGTTCTCTATTTGTCTCAACTTTCTTTATTTGTATGCATTTGAAAAATCTTATTAAAGAACCAATAATGATTAGTAGATATCAACTTTATGGTTGGGCGAACGGGGTGCCTAACACCTTCTGTGATTCGTAATTTGGCCCCCGAATCTTTTTTTTTTCTAAATAAACGTTTCAAAGATTAGTAGCCATTTTTGTTTTACTTGATTTTTCTCAAAAATCAAGTAGCGACTCTATTTTCAACAAAAATTTTTTTTTTAAATTTGACTTTCAAGGTGTTAAAATATTTTTCAAATATCTTTGAATTCTGTTATTTTTTACCATTTTCCTAAATTCCCAAAAATTCCAGCGCCATAATTACCTATCTTTGCATAGCTCCCACCCAAGCACGCTTAATTGCGCAGTTCTGCTAGGGTTTTTATCACCTAGGAAAAGGTCTCGTTGAATATAAGAATCCAAAGTTTTTTTTATAGCCCAGGAACTCCCTCTCTCTTTTCGACGTGGGATATCAAGATATCACAATCCACCCCCTTAGGGCTGCACGTTCCAGTGTAGTAGCTTACCAGTTCCGGTAGCCTACCAGTCCATTTCGACCCGCCCACTCTGTAGCTCGCCCACATGTCACATGAGATGGTAGAGGCCCACACTCGGAGGTAAAGAGAGTCGGCTCTGATACCATCTGTAATACCACAACCCTTCTCGTGGCAATGATATTGTCCGTTTTGGATAAAAATTTTCACGATTTTGTTCTTCCCAGGGGGTCACCCTTCATTGTATTGTTCCCACCCAAGCACGCTTAATTGCGGAGTTCTGCTAGGGTCTCTACCACCTGAGAAAATGTATCGTTGAATGTAAGGATCTAAAGTTTTTCCTTTATAACCTAGGAACTCCCTCTCCCTTTCTGATGTGGGATACCAGGATATCACATTATATGTGTTGCACGTGTTTCTTTTCTCAAAGTGTTTCGAGGCTCGTGTGAGTCAAAATTCTCATATCTTGTCGCATGTCGTTTTGATCATGAGAAACTATTTTTGAGGCTCGGGAGAGTCGTAGCATTCATATTATTTTGTTAGCATGTTTAGCTTTTATTATATGTTAGTTTATTTTTTGTCAGGTTTTGGCTCACGGTGTGAAATTTAAAAATATTTTTCAGGTGCTTTTGATTAGCAGGTTGATGTGGAGAATCGAGAAGGGGCGGAAGATCTTTTAGTCTTTCATTTTGTTTCTTTTTGGATCATGTAATATTTTACATGTTTATGGTATTGGAACCATGTGTTGTAAGCCTGTTGACAATTATATTTAATGCATGTATGTCTTTTATTTTGAGTGTGAGACCCCGGGTTTGGGTTGTTACACAATAATCGTTTTAATGAGGTGAATACTGAATTATTTCTTTGTATTACATGTTTAAATCCACTTGATTCATTTGCAGCTTTTGACAAGAAAAAATTGATTCAATTTGCCAAGTTCCACCCAAACAAATTTTTAGAGGTGGAGATATTAGCAATTTATGATCAACTTGAGAATTTTATTTTGGACGTACGCACTAATATTGAATTTTCTGATTTAAAATGAATAGGGAATCATGCACAGAAGATGGTGAAGACCAAAAAAGATAAAGGATATCCGTCAATTTACAAGCTTCTAACGTTATCCTTGATTTTACTCATTGCGACAGCTACAGTAGAGAAAATATTTTCTATTATGAAAATTGTAAAGAGTCGGCTTTGCAATCGAATGGGTGATCAATAGATGCATAATAGTTTACTTATATATATTGAGAAAGAAATTTCATAGTATTACAAATGAAACTATCATATAACGTTTTCAGAATATGAAAAGTCGTCATGGTCAACTGCAATTAAATTACAAATTATCAATATATTTGAACTTTTTGAATAATATTTTCATTTACTGTATACAGTTTTAAATACTTAACCCATCTGGACATGATTCTTGCCTTTGCCGTTGAGTATAACAATATTTTAATTATGTCTTTGCCCTCATAGTGGTCTATCATAGTGACACTTTTAACAATGACTTTGTGATGGGCAAGCCTATTTCTCAATTTGCTATTATATGGAATTTATTTTCCTTAATTTTTGAAATGGAATTATGTATGGTACATTATGAAAGTTATATGTTGATATACTAAGAATCTATTTATATATATGTTAAACAAAAGGGGTTTTCACTAGGAGAGCTCTTACAAAGCCACGTGGTGCGCATTTGGGAGCTACAAAAAAATTTTAATGAAAAATTAGGATATTCAACTACAAAATCAAGTCCAATTGGATTAGGTTGAATTTTAATTTAAAAAATAAGATATTCAGCAATTACAAAATCAATTCCAATTGGATTAGGTTGAAACCAATTTTCTCTAACTAAGATATTCAATTACAAAATCTGTTCCACTTGGATTAGATTGAATTTTAATTAAAAAAAACTAAGATATTCAATTATAAAATCAGTTCCAAGATTTTCTCTAATTAATAAAAATCTAAGATCTTCTCTAACTAATAAAAATCTAACGGATTCAGGAACTCATCCACAAATTTGCCTCATAGAATATTCATCCTAATCTAACAATGGATTGGAGAATATGGATATTTACACAGATTTTTTGTTCACTATTTTACTCCTACTCAAATACCGATTTTTACAATTACTTATCTCATTAATTCTCATAAATTTATTCTTTATATTCAAACGCCTCCCACTCTCGAGCAATTATATGTTCTCTATCATCCAACGTTTTTTTTTGAGTGGCCTCTGAAATTATATTTAGGTAATATAGTCTATTCTTCTTCTAAAAGTTTTTTTTATAAAAAAATTCTATAATATTTTGTTTTCCTGTAGTATTTTGCAAATTTTGCATTTTTCTCAGTGTTATCCCCCCATTGCACTTTCTAGGTAACGTCATTTTCTCTTTCAACATTTGTTTTTCAAATTACTTTTCGACAAATTTCAATTTTTCGTAATACTCTATTTTCAGCAAACATGCATCATTTCCTATGTTATCCCATAATGCTATGTTTTCAAATTTTCTTTAATACTCTCTCTCTCTCTCTCTCTCATGTTTTTCATGCTAGTGTCTTTATATACATACTAGCGGACGGGTCCACGCGTTGCGTGTGCAACAAAATGATAAATTTTAATTTAAAAAAAAAATTAAACTAAAAAAGAACGTCACATATGAATTTTATTAAATTCTAATATTGAAAATAACACAAAATTCTCTTCCTAACTGAAAAGCATGATGCAGCAAAATGTGATCAGATATGTGTATTAAATGATTGATTACCCAAATTTAACAAAATTCAAATTAATAAAATGAAAGAATAAAATTTGCATTAACATTTGAAAAAATTAATAATCTTTCAGTTTTAATTCATAAAATCACAGTAGAAAGCAAATCAAGTAAACTCATAAAAAAAATGCCTAGAGAGAGAGGAAGAGAGACTTTTGAAAGCCTCATAGAGTATCTCACAATTTTATGAAGGGAGAACAATGTTTGATACTTTTATGTGCTTCACGATGGTGCTTTTGCAAATAAAAAAATCACACTTAATTTGCAAACAGTGGAACTGTCATCTTACTAAAAAGCAAAACTGTAAATAATAGTTTTATTATAATAGTAAGTATAATATAGATAGTATAGATATGTCAAAAAAATATAATATTTATTTTCACTGCAAGTATTTAATAATTTATTTCGTAACAAAAATAATATAAAACAGGTGCCATAAAATAATAATAATAATAATAATAATAATAACAACAACAACAACAACAACAACAACAATAGTAGCATTCAATTATTGTTTCGAATAAAAAGTTATATCTTAATATTTTTTATTGTGTTTAATTTTATTAGGAAAAACATCTTGATACTTGATTAACTACACTTTTTTCGATTATTTTTTATTTTTTCAATTCGATAAAAAATTACAAAAAATAAATAATTTTGATAAAATAATAAAAAATACATAAAAATTATTAAACTAAAATTTTATTAGGAAAACATCTTGATACTTGATTAACTACTTTTTTTCGTTTATTTTTTATTTTTTCAATTTGATAAAAAAATTACAAAAAATAAATAATTTTGATAAAATAATAAAAAATACTTAAAAATTATTAAAATAAAATTTTATTAGGAAAACATCTTGATGCTTGATTAATTACTCTTTTTTTCGTTAATTTTTTATTTTATCAATTCAACAAAAAACTCCAAAAAAATAATTAATTTTGATAAAATAATAAAAAGTACTTAAAAATAATTTAATAATTTATTATCTCAAATTGAAACTGTTTTTTGTTCAAAAATCATGTGAGTTTTGAATTAATGCATGGTTTATTATTTTATATTTTTATATTGAT
>JAOTRH010111697.1:0-15295 GCA_034768845.1 Heliamphora exappendiculata | reverse complement strand
TCAACAGAGAAAATTCAAATACTAACCAACCCCTTTTAGCAAGCTATGCTGCACAAACATAACAAATCATTTCCTTCTTCCATACACAATTTATGGGATAAGCTTTGCAAACTAACCAAAAGGGGCCTAATTTAGTCATGCATCTCAGAATTTTCAGCTTTGCATCTCAGAACTTCTTTGCACAACAGTAGCAACACATGGCCTAATTTAAGCACATTCATTCATCAAACAATCAGGGGCGCACATAACATGATATAGCTACCACATTTTGTTTATCTCCAACTCTACAAAATAAGTAAACATGGCCCAGAAAAAACATCTAAAAGAATAAGGATACATATATATATATATATAACTATACATGTAGATACATAACTATACAGCAATAGAGTGATGAATAATTATTTTTTTCTATTAACAGGGACATGATACGCCCTCTGTTTCTCTTGATTATGAAGGGAGTTGTAATACAACCTTTCCTTTTTGTTGAGTAAAACAATCTAGGGTTTCAAATTGAGAATGCATATATCTATATGTAAATATAGAGATATAGAAAAAGAGAGAAACTCACATGGGTGAAAGATCAACGACGGCAATCGGCGGTGGCGTGAACTGGAACTACTCCAATCGACGGTGGCGTGAACCGGAACGACTCCAATCGACGGTGGCATGAACCGGAACGACTCTTATCGACGGTGGCGTGAGCGACGACGGCAAGCGACGGTTGCGTGAGCGGCAGTAGCGTGAGTGGGCTGAGACTATGGAGAGAAGACGACAGAGGGAAAGAGCACTAGGGCTACCTTCAGCTTGAGTCGTGTGAGAGAAGGACTGCTATCGGGCTGTTAATTTTATTTTACATATTTTTAATGCGATTTATAATTTTTAATCTTGTTTAAAAAATAAAATTGAGATTGAAAATTTAATTAATTATTTTATTTTTTTAATAACTGAGATTAAAAATGTATATAATCTCAGTTTATTTAAAAATTGATATTTTAAAATTTTCTTATTTTTTTAGTCACGCTTTAATTAAAAACTGAGATCTTTTTAATTTTGTAAGTGAGATCTTTATCTATTATTGTAGTAGTGTCGGAACAATAGACGATACTATTATCTGTTACCTATAACGAAAATAGGCTTACTAAAATTCTGTGCCACAGTCGTACCGATGGTATGTCCATTTCTATCTAAACTTTAAATATAAAATTTATATTCTGTAAGAATCTAAAATTTGATATTCTGTGTGTAAACCGTACTGTACACATCAGATTAAATACTATACAGACTATTGAACATCCATACATAACAAATATATAATATGCATACATTACTCATAAAGATTCTCATAAAATAAAAAATTAATTTTATTAAAATAAAATTAAATATTAACAATATGATTTTCAGTATACCAACCCTAACAATCTTAAGTGAGAATATTTGAGAGTTTTAGAGAGTTTACTTATCTCTTTTGATGCTACAAAAATTGAAGGAGAATAGGACTTAGTTTTAGTGCTTCCCTCTGAATTTCTCCTAGTTCCATCTTTCTTCTTCCTTATTCCTTCTTCCTTATTCTCTCTTAGAACACTTAGAATATTTTTGGGTTGCTCTCCCTGTCTCACTCTCTCTCTCTCTCTCTCAGCCGAATGTGTATGAAAAGAATAGGGGGTTTTGTCTTATTTTTATAAAAAAAAATTATAATAGAAGATAATAATTGCAATGAAACTTTAAATTGAATTTTTTTCAATTTTATTGGTGGCATGGGAAGTGAGAGTAGCTTGAGAGATATATGTTCAGACTTGGGGCAAGTAAATTTCGGCCAGTCATATTTGAGAGGCTAAAAGGTTGATTTTTACATTTAATTTGGGTTTTAAATTAAGTTTTAGTACCATTTTGTAAAAGAATATGCATAAAATATTAATTTTATATATCTTTTTAGTGTCTAAACCTACTAGAACCTATTATATCAATGTATTTATAATTAATTTAGTCTTTTCATAAATTATCATAATTTTTATAGTAATTAATTAAATAGGTGTAGGCTTTTAAATCAATTTAAGTTAATTTGACAAGAATTGACTTTTTGACTTATTTATTGTGTAGAGACCTTAAAAAATAATTTCTTTACTTTCATTAATCTATATTATTATATTATTATATATATTACATGTATAAAAAATCTTGGGTGATAAAATGCTTAATTTATGTAATTTTTTCTCATTTTTAAGCTTAAAAAGGCAAAAAAATGTCACTTTTTGGGTACAAACTCCAATGTGGCCAGCCACTAAGGGCATTTTTATCCTTTTTTATGTTATTTTATTTTTTATTACTTAATTGTATTTAAATATCTGATTTAGGGTGTCCATGGGTCATATTTCATATTTTAAAGACTTTTTACAATACTATGGGCAAAATGGTCATTTTACCCTACTTGTGAGAATTTTTTATTTTTAATCTAATATTTCATGTTATTTATTTAATTTAGGTTGTTAGGAGTCTTCTCTAAGTATTAGGGGTTGCCTCTGAGCATTTGGTCTCTTTAGGGTTTTCGGATCAAATTAGAGTTTTCGGACCGAGTTAGGGTTACCATCCTTTTAGCGACCTAAGATCTTGTCAACTAACCATCGCTAATGCTAGGGTTTGGATTGAATCGTTACATTGGTCGTTATAAATTGGGTTGCTACAACTAGAGTCTGTACCGAGGTGTTACACATCAAGTCTACTCTGTAATTCTCAGCGTGGAATTCATGATATTATTCTAATTATATGTCAGGCTGGGCAACTGCATTGTATTCATTTGCATCACGCACTCGCACAATTGTTCTTATATGTGCTTGCCCTGCTGAAAATGATAAATTGTCTATCTCTTTTCCCTTTAACATAGTATTGGGTATTATACAATATGTATTGTCAGATATTTTATTGTGAGTTTGTTAGACGGTTTAAAAAATTTGCTTCTAGGCTCCGGCTTATGGCATTCATACCACAGGTGAAGAAGAAGGACCATTTGAGGAAGGCGTGCTCATTGAGGAACAAGACTTCGAAGAAGGGGAAGAGTGGCAGGAGCCAATTAGCCCCAACGACGCAGCTTGAAGATGTAGAATATTCTCTTTTGACCTTTTATTTAGTTTTTTCACGGACATATTATAACATTTGTTAAATTTTCTAGATGACTGTAATCATTGTGTTTTGAACAAATTATGAATCGTTAATGATGTAGTAATTATCATATGTAATTATGAATGCTTGGCTAGAACATCTCCCTTATTTATAGTTACGCATGTCCCGACGTGCTTGGAGGACGGGGCGTCGCACTTTGATACCACATCATTACCCTACCGATGCTAGCAATGCCATCACGTAGCTGACATGACGCCCATCCACGAGCAACAACACAAACATCTAACTCTAGACAGAAGTGCACTTACTCACTTGGAATACCAAAGAATGTATTCCCTCTAAACCTTCATCCTCTATCCGATCTTCCATCACTAACAACAATCCTCATCCTAGAGGAACACTAGGTAACACACCACTGTCCCAAACAAGGTTTCACACAACTGAAAACCAATCTAGGATCACAGCTACAAAGGCACTTGACCTAAACAAGTCACTCGACCAGCCACGTCATGCAAATAGAACATCTCGTAGGTATCCAATAACCTACACAAACCCAATCGTGTCTCTCGTACAACAGCACGTCACTATACAACTCAACATCTCGCCATCAAATCACTGATTCTAAGGCTACAGATCAACCTCGGATCATATATGATCACCGTCATTTGACAAGGCGAACATGATGACTGCCATCCAACATCAACCCCATCTTATAACTCATACCTCAATTCCTTGAGTCTGCAATAGCATAATATTCGAACCCAAGACACCAATCAAGACTTGCTTCTTACACTTAGCAATCTCCTCATATGTAGAACTCATCATGGCCCTTCTGTTCTAATTAAACAATCATGTCGGTCTGAACAAGCCACGCCAACTAAGGCTTCTCAAACATCGAATCCCTCCTGGTCTATACCTTACCATACTCTCGGGATCACCATTCAAATAATGGTTATGCCAAAACACAACACTTACCACAGTCGATGATCACTCCTCGACTCTAAGAACTCTGAACAGTTCCAAGCTCCGAACAGAACACCAGATCCAGGCTCACCAAAGTCTATCAGAAACCCACCATACGCATATCACAGCCGTACTTTTTTGACAAAACTCCCAGTATGCCAAGAGCTAAGAGTACAACCAAACCCACACAGTCTAGAACAAGCTGCACACAATGGTTAACGATCCTCAGCTGATCACTGTAGAAGGGAACTCTGCGTCTCAACACCAACTCCCTTGTCTACAAGAACAAGCATTCCCGGTCTACCAACTCAACCTCACAGGGAACACAACCCAAATGGTTTAACCATTTGTTAAAACCATGAATAATTAGTCCAACAATCACCCAATCCAAGCAATGTAAGTTTCCAAGGCACAACTCCAAGGATCTCAACACGAATACTGATAGAAGATCCACATAGATTTTACAATCTCAAAACACAACAAAGTCTAAATCGGTTATGATCCCGGTATCTCCATCCAACTAAGATGAAACAGATCGTACCAAATACACACCAGATAACTGTCTACAAGGGAACTCTCTCTCCATCCAGAGAAAAGAAAAGGGTCAATAAGAAACCATGACCCAACCTCAGCGTACTCCCCATACTCATCAACACTTGGCCCCCAAAGAACCCTGTAGGTCTTACCTTGAGGCCACATCGACCACCATCAAACAACTGCCGACAACCCTAATCACGATACTCAGATCGTTTTCTACACCACGCTCTCAGCTCTCGGACCTTGTTCACATACGCACGAACGTCATCAATTTTCATACCTTGTACAACACGTCCCATAGGACTATAAGCTTGTTACCAGTCACACATGGAGGCACAACGCCAACATTCTCATCGCGCCAAAATCTCTCTTCACAAGGTTGCGCTTACTCACCTAAGTCCTGCTAGGCAAACCATGGCTACGTCACGGCCTTGAGCCCACTATCTAAGCAGTTCACATAGAAAGCACACGACGTTAAACAAAGGAAATCTTATCCTGAGGCCTTCCATCCAAAGTTACAAACAACTCCTATAACCATGTAGACACCTCCGCACTCTCGTTCTCAAAGCACACATCGATCATAAACATCATAACTCACGATTCCTCGCCTATCATCCCAAGCTAGCTAAACCAAACGGTCCACTGTTGAACCTTATCACTCCACACTTCATTTCTATGGGTAAACAACATACCCACCTTTGAACCTAAGGTCGAACACCAATGACCTCCAGACATATCGCACTTCGAGTACACCATAGCAGCACTAAGTCAACCACACTATCAAACCATTCTACCATCTTTTCAAACCTCATGCACCTAGCACGATTTCCAAACACGAGCTCCTAATCACTAGGATAACGACCAAACCACGAACTTGCATTCTCGTAGGAATCCCACAAAATTGATACTCGTCGCATGTTAGAACTGTAACATGAACCCTTACACATTCCAACACATATCTGCAAACCATACTCAGTCCTGCATAACTGAAACTCATACTCGTCTCCATACCCTCGAGCTTACTCACTCGTAACTCAGTTCTCAAACCTCAATACGGTATACCACGTCCGAGGTCATCATCAAATACTACTCTGACTACTAATAACACCCTGTTAGCAAGGGATATTCCCAGAACTACTTACGTTCTGCTACCTCAACATTTGCCCGGCCAAAGATCACAATGCTCCCATCTACTATGTTTCAGTATATACCCCATCCTGAGTACACAGCACTTAACATAGTATGGATCACGACGTACCAAATCTATCACACGGCTAAAACCACATACATCAAACCTTAACCAAAATGGAACACCACTATCCACAAATCCAGTCATAATAAATAATTTTCCAGGGTCTCCGACACCTCATCGCCCCTACTCACAAGGCTATCCATACACAACTACAACTTCCGGTAACATACACCCAAGAGAAGTCATCTACTAAAACTAAGCCACTAACCATGCTTCAACTGTACCCAAACAAAACTCTGCTCATATAAGCCAGTCTCATGCAGCTAATCCCAACTCACCTATGAGTTTCACAACGCACCAAGCAATTGACACTCAGCCCAAAACTTTGCCTTTCAACAACCAACTGTAACTGAGTCACACATCCAAGACTCAAATCACAGTCTCGTCGTTGCCAAGGATATACAGTTCATATATAAAAGCGATATAGAACACATCAACCTATCATGTTATTTCTAACACGTATCACATACTCATGCTAGCACTGCCAAAATGATTATGCCAACCTATCACACATACCGAGGAGAACCGACAAGAATGACACGTCACTTTAGATAACCTACTTAGATTCTCTGCTAGAAATCACGTCAGCTAAATGCGTTTCTAACTTGGCTCCCAAGTTTGTTAATCCAAACACCCGAAGGCAAGACTAATCAATCATAAAGTCCAACCTTCATACTCACGTATACATAGCATCCAACTGCTATCATGCTCAACAAGCTAACATGCTCATGTTAAAACATAAACACAGGCAACCAAGCACACACACATCTTTCCTCACAAGGTGATGCACCCTCTTTTCACAGCTCTTAGGTATTCGAACCCAGAGCTCTGATACCAAGTTATCATGCCCGAAACTTTAAGTCATGCGAAAAGCCCACGAACAACCACCAAAACTGCCCAAATGCAAAGGGATGAAAACCTTAAAGCCAAAGCGATGCTAAAACCTTTGTAAAAACATACTATCGAGGGTTTATTTGATTTAAAAGAGTAGCTCAGGAGATTACGGTTAGGCCCTAGAAGCCAAGCTTTTTTTAAAAAAAATATACATTTTGGGTAAAGAAAAATCTTTTTTTAAAGATGTGTAAGCCGTTCTAAAATTTCCATTGAGCACAAGAGTTCATATGAAGTATAAACCATTTGAAAACCCTCTTTTTTTTATAAACTGTTGAACCAAGCAACGAAGCGCGTAGTAAGAAACTACGAAAAATAACAGCCAACCCATGGTTCTCTCGAAAGCAATAAATCATGCATACAACCATAAGAATTATATATGCTTTTCAATAAAAAACAACATGATCCATAAACAAAGGTATAAACTACCTAACAAGGACAAACAAAAGCATTTTGTCATCAGTCACCTCCAGGCAACTCAAGGTCAACCTACAGGACTGCGTTCACCTAAAATTTTTTTTTAACAAAGTGCCACAACATGAGTCGAAATCCAATAGAAACATACTATGTAGTCGTAAAGAAGGATATGCAATCACATAGCATAAATTTGACTCAACCATATGAGCCTCAAAATGGTTTTACTTCATAAAATTCCTAAGTTTTCCATCTGACTCCCACAAGTCTCGAAAAAGTTTTTTATCTTCAAAACCAAGAATTTCAACAATACAAATCACGTTTAACAGTTAAAGAGAAACAGTAACCAAAATGTTATCTCACACTCGAATCACACAGCCGAGAGAACATGCACACACGCACGCACACACTCGTCATCAACACATTCGCGTGATTTACCAACTCGTAGTTTACAAACATAGATACCAACGTCGGACGAGCATATAGACCCAAGTAGCATTATAATCAACTTGGCCATACAGGCCCCAGGAAGTAACAAAACTTTTTATATCTTGACATGACTAAATTTCTTTCCCGGTTCACTAGCCAGCGGGCAGAGAAACCCAATCTATGTAGTTTTTTGATCTCTCACTGTGGAGCAACTCGTGCCCAAACTTGCTCGATCGATAGATCCCAAAATTGGTCCTTTTAATTTTATATCAAAATACACATGCTCAGTCCAACCCAAAAGGTTCCTCTCTCCAAACCCATAGCTCGACTACGAAAATATTCTGAACAATTATACATTAAACATATATAAAAGATCCATCCATCAAGTATGGAGATCAAATAAAAATATTTCCAAGAAATGTTTCCACCATTTTTATCAAAATATTACAAATCTGAGACTTAACCCAAGGGTTAGCTCTAAATCTCCAAAACACAATTTTTTAGATTTTTCCGTTTTCAAAATCACCTTTTGAAAACCACGGATATCCACAAGTCATATCATGTTAAAAATCAAGAAAAGCACAAAACATACTTTTTATCCGAACAAATAAGGTTTAAACATAAAATATAAAATTTAAAGCATTTTTAACTAGTGAAAAAGCATATAACTGCACGAAACACCCTTTAAACACAAGATAGTCTAGGATCCCACCTCGTTGAGCCAAAAGCTCGACGCCTCAAAAAATAAACCTCGACCAAATGCGATTCTGTCTGGTTAGATGCAAAACCTTCAGCACCAATATCAAGGATCCGATGTCTGATCACTGAAAATTGAGCCTTGAGCCCATTAAAATCTAGAGGGAAGGTAGAGAAAATAAAATTTAGCCAAGAAGAAAGGATTTCTAAAATATCATCGGGCTTCTGATATTTATAGACCATGGTAAATTAGAGGGGTTAAGTCGACTGAATACCCCAATCTAGTCGACTGGATGCACGCACTGCCACCTTAGTCGACTGGATCACCCAGTCTAGTCGACCGGATCACCCAGTCCAGTCGATCAAAACCTAAAGACTCAGATCCCAAAGAAGATCCGAAAGAGGACCCGGAGGAGATACCCGTGGAGGAGCAAGAACCTATCAACACCATCCCTTTAGTGTGGGTTTTTCTGGAGAAATGGTAGGCCAACCCAGAAGACGAAGGTGATAAGGTGGAGGCAGATGAAGAACTGAACAAGGAAGATTTCGACACTAATGATGAAGACGATGATGAAGAATAAGAAGTAGCGGTTGCCTTCCCATACGATTAGCTTGGGGCACTTCCACCTGTTGCGTCGGGATTTTAGAATTTTTTTGAAAATGGTAAAAAATATGAGAATTCAAAGGATATTTTAAAAAATATTTTAACACCTTGAAAACTAAATTTTAAAAATCCATTTTTGTTGAAAATGGAGTCGCTACTTTATTTTTTGAGAAAAACTAAGAAAAACAAAAATGGCTACTGATCTCTAAAACGTTTAACTAGAGAAAAAGGGTTCGGGGGCTAAGGTACGAATCGAAAAAGGTGTTAGGCACCCCATTCGCCCAATAATAAGGTTGGCCTCTACAAATAATCATTAGTTCTTTAATAGAATTTCTTAAATGTATGCAAATAAAGAAAGTTGAGGCAAATAGGGAACATCCAAAATCAAATAATAAAAAATACATAATATAGGTATATAGAACGCCAAATAAAACAAGTAAAGAAATAAAATCCTAAATCCTACAGTATGCAATTTCTAACTGAATGATATATTGAGCACACCTGTGTGTAATTTCATTAAAATAAACAAAATGTCATGATTTGCATAAAAGAACACAAACATGTTAAAATTATCTAAACATGATTTGTTACAAAATAAATTAAATTATTCTAATCACAATTTTAAAGAAATTAACTAGGACAGGTATATTATCAAAACAAACTAGGTCAACATGATGATTTAATAAAAGAAATAAGAAATATAAAATAAAATATGCATAAAAATCTCATGAAAAGAAACTTATGCTATAATGAAAAGAGATTAGAAAAATGCTATATTAACAAAAGAAAATTTAATTATTTACATTTTAAAGAGACAAAAACAAAAAAAACGAAAGAGAAGAAAATTACACTTAAAAATAAAATCTAGTTTAAAAGACTTTTGTGATTTTTGAGTTTAACAAAATAAAAGAATAAAAAAACTACTATAAAAGAAAAAATAAAGCTATAGAAAAAGAAAATAAGCTTTATAAGAAAAGAAATACTAAGTAGAATATTTTAAAAAAATCAAAGCTAATAATAAGATAAAATAAAATAGAATATTAGCATTAAAAGGACGAAAAAGAAATGGAGCATTTAAAAGTAAAGCTACACTACAAGGAAAAGAAAAAAAGAGAAATATTAACATTAGAGATTAACTAATATAAAAATGAAAAGAAATAAGATACTAGTAATAGAAACACTAAATTAACATTAAAAGAAAAATTAGCATTAAATGGGTGTAATATTGACAATTGCAATCATATATATGTTGGTGCTCGTATTATAGCAATAAGGACATTGTTTAGCCGTATCGTCAAATTATGTTAGCACTAATTAATGAATTAATAAAAAAAAAGACAATGTGCTTAGTGTGGATATGTAAACTAAGAAATTAGTTAAAAGGACTAAATTATATGAGGGAAACTAACTAATAAACAAAGTTAACTATGTAAGCAAATGAAATACATGAAGTGAAATTGAACGTAACCCGATCACTCCAAAAGAAAAGGAATGGAGTTAGAAAGATCAGGGATCCAAATGAAATACCTGGATTGCTAAGGAATCCTCGAGTCGGGGAATGGCAATTTGATCTTCAGGCAATGATCTAAGATGGAATTTCACTATCGGTCGGAGGTTCGGATCTCGATACTTTGGTAGGATTTTAGCGTCGGGGCTCGGATTGCTCGGCAACTCGGTAGAGCTTCTCTCACTAAACTTCTCACTTAAATTTTGTCCTAAAAACGTACGCTGGGTACCGTATTTATAGAGTTATTCAACCAATGAGATACTGCCACGTTTTGGGACATGTCAAGCCATTTGGAGTTGGCGGTCGCCATGTTATGAGTTGGCGGTCGCCATGTTTGAAAAGGTTCCACAAGGTTCTATTGGCGGTTGCCATAGTGCAAGTTGGCGGTCGCAAGGTTAGAGGTGGTGGTCGCCACTTTGGCTAGAATTTCCAAAATGTTCTATTGGCGGTCGCCTCAATGAACATGGCGGTCGCCACATTAGGAATGGCTTGCATAGCAAGTTATTGGTGGTTCAACATAATTTTTATTGGTTTGATGGTTTTGATGATTGGGTTCAAATACCGTGCTTGGATCATTTCTAGAGGATCGAATTAAGGCACAATTCTAATTATTTTCATCATTGGATTCACCTAAGATTGGGCGGGATCAAATTGGGGTGTCTACAGTTGTCTCTTTTTTATATAACTTGCATAGCAACACATGATGCAAGTTGTATCAAAGATCAAGAGACAACATTCATTTGACCGAGCCGTCAATTTTAGGCCACAAGCATACAAGCATGCGTATGATGTTGGTTGTACCCAAATTTTTGTCGAGCTGCCTACGTACCCCTTTACTAGGGATCAGAGCAAAACGTAGTTCATGAGGTAAAATGCAAGGATGCAATGACACGAATACATGAAACAGATGCTAACATGAAGCAGATGCTGGTATGATGTAGGCAGATCTTAAAGATTGAGTCAAGATCAAAAAGGAGCACAAATAAACAAGTCAGAGATCGAGCAAGATCAAAAGACTTGGTTGGGGATAAGATAATTAAAAGGATCGAGTTAAGATCTAAAAAATTATCTTAACCGGGAAGGCAATTGATCGGTCGAGTCAAGACCTCACAATTTCAGGATGAGAGCGGGATAAAAATAATTAAAAACCAAGTTACGGCTGAAAATTAATTTTATCAGAAAGTTAGACTATGAATTAATAGATTGAGTTAAGACCTAAAAATTTGAGACGAGGCGCAGGATAAAAGTAATTAAAATTCAAGTTACAACTTAAAATTAAATTTATCGAAGGAGATAAAAATAATAAAAAATCAAGTTACGAATTTTAACTAAATTTATCGGAAGCGAGATTAAAAGTCAAGTTACGACTTTTAACTAGATTTAACAGAAGGAGAAACCACAAATTAATAGGTTGAGTCAAGACCTAAAAATTCGGAAAGAGGCGCGAGATAAAAATAATTGAAAGTTATGTTACGATTTAAAATTAAATTTATCGAAAGGGATAAAAGTAAATAAAAGTCAAGTTATGACTTTTAACTAGATTTATCAGAAGCGAAATAAAAATAATTAAAAGCCAAGTTACGACTTTTAACTAGATTTATTAGAAGGAAAAATCACGAATTATTAGGTTGATTTAAAACCTAAAATTTCAGGACGAGGCGCGAGATAAAAATAACTAAAAGTCAAGTTACGACTTAAAGTTAAATTTATCAGAAAGAGAGACCACGAATTGAGTTTAAGACCTAACAATTCTGAACAAAGTGTAGAATAAAAATAATTAAAAACCAAGTTACGGGTTAAAATTAAATTTATCGGAGGAAAAACTAAACATAAAAATTTTCTTAAAATATTTTTGGAAAACACCAAAGATTTTAAAAGACCTCAAGAAAATACACACGCAAAATAAGGAAAATTAATAATTATTTTAAAGGAAAATTATATATATATATATATATATATATATAAATTATTTTTGCTAATAAAAAAGTTTTTGGAAGTAACACATATGAAGTCAATATGCACACTTAAAATAAACACATAAATACAATAAACACACCAAAAGAAAAAATAAACATGTGCAAATAATAAAAGACCCCCAAACAACCCCTTAAAACGTCAAAGCCCCATAATAATGTTCTGACATGGCGGTCGCCAAGATTGATGTGACGTGATTGTTGACATGTTGGCAGCCGCTTAGACCAAACCCTTCGGAGATGACAGTCGCTAGATAGAAACCCTTATAACATGGCGGTTGCCATGTGACCCTTAAAAAACCTAGCGGTCGCTATAATGGAAGGTGGAGACCGCCACTTCCAAACGTGCATATGGTCCTCTAAGGCACGCGGGGTGGTCTCATTTTCTCATACGCACTCTCTCTAGCCTCCCTTACTGTCCCAAACCTCTCTCAAACTTCCCCTTTCTTCTTCTTGATCTTTTAGCTTTTAAAGATTTTCCCTTTGCTTTCCTTATTATGGCGGGGCACAGACATCTCGAGGACATTGCAGGAGCTACCCGAGGCTCGTCTTCTTGCTTTCCTTATTATTGCAGGAGCTACCCGAGGCTCATGATAGAGGTTTTCCTAATGCACTAGGATTTCTGGTTCTTAGTCTTCTACTAGGACGTGCAAAAATCAAAGGATCGTCACTTACACATGAATCTAGGGCTATAATGATTTGCCTGGCGCACCAGGGCATAGGGTGCCTAGTCTTCTAGGGCTTGAAAGATTTGCCTGGCTCACCAGGGCTTAGGGTGTCTAGTTTGTATATGCTTAGTTTGTCTAGGGCTTGAAAGATTTTCCTGGCTCACCAGGGCTTAGGGTGTCTAGTTTGTATATGCTTAGTTTGTCTAGGGCTTGAAAGATTTGCCTGGCATACCAGGGCTTAGGATGCCTAGTTTTTCTACGACTTAAAAAATTTACCTAGTGTACCATGGCTTAGGGTGCCTAGTTTGTCTATGGCTTGAGAGATTTGCATGGCGTACCAGGGCTTAGGGTACCTAGTTTATCTAGGGTTGGAAAGAACTGAATGGTCATCACAGACACATGAACCTTGGGTTTTTATTGCTTTCAACCATTTTCTGCATGTCTCTTGCTTGATTTGTTCTTTATATGTTTTCTGCTTGTCTTATTCTTTTCAGGTTGGCCATTACATCGGAGGTTTTGGAGGTTTCACCTCCGGGGACGTGTTGGAGTGGTATGATACCCTTCCTGCTCCCAGTCGAGCTTATATCGATGCCTCTGGCTTTGCTCGATTCATACCCTTATTGGGTAGGACAAGCAACGATCGGGTATGGTTAACAGCTTTGGCTAAGTGGTGGTGGGATACCACTAACACCTTCCACTTCACCACGTTCGAGGCTACCTTGATACCTCTGGACTTCTCTCCGATCACTAGCATCATTTAGATATTAGCACGATAGCCTTTATAAGTAGTTCTATAATTGTCAGCCTAACTCTACAAAATCCTAACACATAATAAATAATTAAGAACTTGAATAACTCTTAGAATCATAACACTCTTTTTCCTTTATTCTAGAATGGCGGGTAGAAGACCTAACCACCGACAAGCAAATGGACCTATAGACGATGAGGTACCGGGACTAGCTCAGGTGTTACGAGAATTGGCCGCTAGCATCAACCGCTCACATGTACGTGACCGAGCCTGGTTTCTGTCGAAACTAGGTCGGCAGCAAGCCTCGACGTTTCGATGGGGAGTAGAACTGAGAGCGGCAGAGGAATGGTTGAGAGCAGTCAAGAAACTATTCAATTCAATGGGAGTCTAGGATGAGACCGATCCAAGTGGCTTTAGCTGCCCACCTACTAGAAGGAGAAGCTGATAATTGGTGGACTCTGGTCACAAACACCTAGGAAGTAGTGACTCTGACATGGGAACAATTTGAGAGTCTATTTTTGGAGAAATAATTTCCAGCCCCTTTCTGTCAAGGGCAGATCTGAGAGTTTTTGGAACTTAAGCAAGGAACAATAACCGTAATGCAGTATGTGAATCGTTTCGAGGAATTAAGCAGTTTTTCCATGACCATCGTATCGGATGAAGAATCTAAGGCCCGAAAGATTGAATGGGGCTTAGAGCCATTTATTCGAGCAAAGGTGATCTGCTTACAGCTTTCCACCTACACCTAGGTAATGCGTGCAGTCTTGTTAGCCGAGACAGAGCAAGGTGACTCCTAGAAGACATGGAACCAGAAGAAAGGAAGTACTAGCTCTGGAGGACCGGTGAGGAGCAACCAAACGTTCATCCCCAAGAAATCATATCATTGAGAGTACTAACAAGGACGACTAAGAGACCCTCCTGCGACATCCATGGTATGCTTTGAGTGCAACCGACCAGGGCATAAGAGGTATGAGTGCCCGCATCTCACACAAAGGAATCTGAGCAATCAACCCCAATAGTGGAGGCAACCCCAAACTCAGTAGCCTAGGTTCCCACAACAAGTCCAGGTCACCAGGCCAACTAGTCAGCAGCAAAATGGAAGAGGAAGGCCACCGCTCAACAAGAATCCGAGTCCACAAGGAGGCTTGGCCAATGGACTGAAGACTGGAAATCCTAAGAACAATAATGGAAATCGACCAATGGGAGTCCGCATCTTTGTGATGCAGGAAGAAGAATTAGAGAACACCCAAGTCGTACAAGATTTGCTCGTATTATTCAATACCTTAGTGAAAGTATAGTTTGATTCTGGAGCATCCCATTCTTTTATATCTCTAGACTATATGAAGTCCCTGCTTTAAGAACCCGAGGCATTGGAATAAACCCTAAGTGTCGTCACATCCTTAGGAAATCAAACCCGAATAGACTCTGTTTGTAAAGCCTGCACATTACGAGTAACCAATACCCTTATGACTTGTGACCTATGAGTCATGGATTTC